>JANRMT010062835.1:8138627-8179432 GCA_026402145.1 Polypterus bichir lapradei | reverse complement strand
CTGTTGTCCTGTATGGGGGCATAGGATGCCAATCAGCTCCCTGCAGCCTTTCATTCTTCGGTGCTGCAGGAAGAGAAAGAGAAGACAGAGTTAGTGGCAGTGCCCCCTCATGGTTACATACCTTGACAGAGCCCATGAGGAGATCCACAGACCCCAATGTGTGCCAACATTAATACCTTTCATGTCATCTCATCATCTCCCTCTGTTGTCCTGTATGGGGTCATAGGATGCCAATCAGCTCCCTGCAGCCTTTCGTTCTTCTGCGCTGCAGGGTGAGAAGGAGAAGACAGAGTCAGTGGCAGTGCCCCCTCGCGGTCTGGAGGGTCATTACATACCTTGACAGAGCCTATGAGGAGATCCACAAACGCACATGTGTGACAACATTAATACCCTTCATGTCATCTCATCATCTCCGTCTGTTGTCCTGTATGGGGGCATAAGACGCTAATCAGCTTCCTCTAGCCTTTTTGGTCTTGGGCCATATTCTCCAGCTGTCCAAATGTGTGGACAACCCTCCAGGTCACGGTGCCAGGTGTTTTTTGGCTGACCCCTCTTCCTCTTGCCAGGTGAGGGCTTGTCTTGGGATGCTGGTTGTGCCCAATCCACCTCCATTGTCTTTGAAGGATGTCGTCTCCAACGGGCTGCTGTTTAGTCCGTTGCCACAGGTCTTCATTGCTGATCTTGTCAGGCCAGCGCATCTTGAGAATCTTTCTGAGGCAGGTGTTGACCGAAGCCTGGATTTTCTTCGTGGTGGTGACAGTGGTTCTCCAGGTTTCGGGCCCCATAAAGTAAGACAGGGCTGCACAATGGTGACCTTGGTGTTGGCGTTGATTTCCGAGGTTCCCAGATTTTCTTCAGCTGAGCGAAAGCCGCCCTCGCCTTGCCGATTCGGGTTCTAACGTCTGCATCTGTCCCACCTCTGCATGATGACCACCTTTTTCCACCCTCTCAAACGTACGCAGCTTTTAATGTCTGGAAAACATTTGGGATTAAATCACTTAGAGATCTGCACATAGACAACATCCTACGGACAATTACACTCCAAATTGAACTTTCCAGCAACACATTTCTTTCACTACCTTCAAATTAGAATCTTTGTTAAACAGAACCTGCCCAATTTTCCTCACCTCCCACCTACCTCTATTCTGGAAAAAAATATTAATCAGTCTTGAGGACTCAGACAGCATTTCCGTAACATATAAAACTATTTTACAGTCCCTCCCCTTTCAAAGATCCAAGAGGACAGTGAGAAAAGGATCTCTCAGTCAACCTCTCAGTAAAGGAGTGGAAGGCAGCAATGCACAGAATTCACTCGAGCTCCATATGTTCAAAGCATACAATTATTCCACTCAAAATTATATACCGATCACATCTCTCTCGTTTAAAATTGTTCAAAATGTTTCCAGGGCAACAGCCAACCTGCGAACGTTGCAATCGAGCTCCAGCCTCACTATGCCTCAAGTTTTGGGCCTTCACCAAATTAACATCATTCTGGACCAAAATCTTTAAATGCCTATCAGACAGCCTTGGTGTCCCAACCACTCATAACCCACTGACAGCTGTGTCTGGTGGGCTCACAGAGGGGCTTAAAGTGGAGAAGGACACACAAACTGGATGGCCTTTACCTCGCTATTGGCACGTAGACTTATCTTGGTCAACTGGAAGAATCCAAACTCTCCTACTCTAAGTCAGTAGGTCACTGATGTTCTATATTATTCGAAATTGGAAAAATTCTCACTTAGAGGATCTGTGCAGAACTTTATCAAAACCTGGCAGGACCTGATAAATAACATTTTAGAATAAGCATTTAAATTGAGGAAGCAGGTTCTCTGCCATCTTTTACTCCATTTATCTTTATTCATTTATTAATTTATCTATTTACTTATTTTTACTAGATTAAAGTTTTACTCTGCTGGCCTAGCTCTCTTTCTCAGGGGTGGAGGTTGATTCATTTCAAACCTATTTTTGTAACTCATGAGTTATTTGTATGGAATGTTGTGTGATTTGAATACAATCAATAAAATAAAAAAGAAAAGATTCACACCGTCAATGACACAGCGATTTTATTTTTTTTGGTGCCGATTCCAGGGGCGCACCCAGCCTTGGCCCGACCCGCACACACTCACAAGCAGAGACACAAAACCAGCAAATGAATAAATAATATATTTTTAATATATTACATGAAAACCCAATACACAACAACAACAATCAGGCAGACCCCCTCTTTCCCCTACAGCGATACAGTTGTAAAATAACCATGAACCCCAACAATAAACATTCACGACAAAGTCCTAATATAGGGTGGTTCAGATCTAATTATGCAATTTTCATTACTCTGTAGCGGTCAGAAGCCGCTAAGATTCACACCGTCGTGCGTGACGGTGATTTATTTATTTTAATCGAGGATTACCAGGGACAACCCCAGCCTTGGCACGACACACACACACTACAGAGACAACAAAGAAAACACGCTGGGAATTTAAATGATAAAAAAGTATAATGAAATTAAATTAACTAAATGAAAACAATAATACCACCCCTGATCCCTTCGACGATATTACATTTAACAGTGTCAGGGATGCCAGGGGCCATGACCCAGCCGGGACGCCATGAGGGACCGGATGTGGGTCTACGCCCACCCTGGATCACGTGGGGGCCGCCTTCCTGGTCGCTCTGGGGGCCACGGGTTGAGGGCATGGAAGCCCTACTCTGTAGGAGCCCGTGGTCACCGCCAGGAGGTGCCCCAATGCCTTGTCGTGGCGGAAGTGCTGGGGGGAAGAATTACGACGGCACCTGAAGAGCTGCCGGGAGGACAGCCGGCACTTCCGCCACGCTGGGGCGTGGCTAGAGGAGGAATGCCGGGAACACCTAGGGCTCATCCGGGTCATATATAAAAGGGGCCGTCTCCCTTCATTCGAGGCTAGAGTCGGGTGGAAGGAGGACGAGGCAAGAGAGGAGAGTGGAGGCGGCCCGAAGAAAGGCATTGTGGCCAGGACTGTGACTTTGGGGTTTTGTGCACTGAACTAGGTCTGTGTGACCAATTATATATTTGTAAATATTGTAAATAAACATGTTTGTGGGTGACATGAACGTGTCTGCCTGTCTGTGTCCGGGTCAACTTCCACAACAGATAAACACGACAAACACGCATTAAAGTCCATGGATGAAATGAGCAGCGGAGAAGTTAAGTCCAGCGATTTGCATGAAGAGAGGGAAATGGAAAAACACAGTCCTACCGGTAATTGCCTAAGTATGATGACAGATGAATGGTTCAGGAGCGCTCCTTCTTCCGGGAAAGCCAATGAATCCAGACACCGTCCTCAGTAAACAGTAGACAGGTAGACAAATGATTCCAGACCCCAACAAACAATACAACCCAGGACACGAAGATGTATGGCAGAAAAACGGCAGGTAATCCAACAGATAAATACAAGCACCAAACAAACAAACAAACTTCTTTTCCTCTTCGACCCCTGCCCTCCTTTTAAACCCCTCTGACCACCTTTGACCCCAACAGCCCCTGAAAGGACTGCTGGGAGATGCAGTTCTAACTAATGGTAGCACTGCTACAACTCTATAACTTATTAAGTTTATTACATAGAGAATTCACAGCACCTGCCCTGCACATAGAGATTTCACTTAAAATTCTTTTTTGTTGCTGATAGATGGCAGCAGCTGCCCTGTATTCCAAAATGGCGGGGAGACGGTTGTCATTCGAACAGTTGCATAATTAGATCTGGACCACCCTGTACAGTCTAATACACCAAATGCGGGTCAAATGGTTTGTTGTGAAGATGACAATCCAGAGAACAGCTTCCATAATAAATGAATGAAACAGTCCTACTGGTGGTCCTGAGCGGCGAGGGGTGAGATTTGCAGGAGAGCTCGCTCCTTTTGAAGACGCACGACAGGCAGGCACGAGACAGTCCATTCATCCTGACGGGAAACGATCCTGGGCACAATTGACTTTTCAGACGACACGTTGGACAGGTCACACAAAAACACCGATCTCCTGTTGCTCTGCCTGGCCCACATTTTCAAATATTTTCAACGCTCCCAGAAACAGGCTTTAACAGTCCCTGTCTTTTGACAGCCCCCCAGACTTGACTCTCTAAGAAGACGAGGAAAAACTGGAATGGAAGAAATCAATTCGAAGAGATACCCCTTTCCAGTTAGCCTGGGCATGCAGTGGGTGTCAAAAAAAGGGGATAAATACAACACAATACATAATACAATAGTACAATAGAAATATTACAAGTACAGAGCAGAATTTCATAGTAGATGATATCACGTAAGAGGATTTGGATTTGTTCAGAGTCCTGGACACCTCGGCCATCAAGCTGCCTCCCCCTATTGGCCATTCCAAAGCTGAGTCAGCACTGGGCCAGCCAATCCATTGAAAGGACCCCTCTACCCGATGATTCCTGTGATCCTCCACCAGAGATGACTTTACCTTTGGCAGGCAGAACAACTTGGCAGGAGGGCCGTGGCACTAAGTGCCACATTTGAGTACCGAGAACAGAAACAGAAGAGGTGAGGGTCAGTAACAAATTCTAACTATCATGTTCCTTATGTTTTAGTGCTAATGACTAACAACAGAAATGCAGTCTGTACAGTTAATCAGCAGCTCTAGGCAGGGTGTGCTAAACTGAAGTAGTGAGTCTTCAGCCGGGATTTGAAAGCTGAAACTGAAGGGGCATCTCTTATAGTAGCAGGCAGTTTAGGTGTCCCCTGTAACTAAAAGTTCAACCTCCCACTGTTATTTTATTAATCTTTGGGATCATAAACAGACCAGCACCTTGAGATCTTAATGTGCACTCAGGTTTGTAAGTCATCGTAAGTTCAGACAAGTAAGCCGGACCTCGGCCATTTATGGCTTTATACGTTAAAATGAGGGTTTTGAAATTTGCCCTAAACTTAACTGGGAGCCAGTGTAAGGATTCAAGAACTGGGGTTATGTGTTCACATTTTCTTGTTCCTGTAATAATTCTTGCAGTAGCAAGATGACTCTGGCTTTCACCGTCTGGATGTCATGCACCTTCCACCTCTCCCAGGATGGTAGTGTTTCCAGTTGTGCTTCTTGGCGCAGAGTATCATTTAATCCTTTTAATCACACAAAAACACCGATCTCCTGTTGTTCTGCCAGGTCCCCCTTTTCAACTTTCCCGCTGGCCTCTTTCCTCCCCAGCAGCCCCTGCTTCTGTTTCAGTCATAACTATACAGGTAATCCCCCTTGGGCTGCTGGGAAATGGAGTTCTTCCCACGGTAGCACTGCTAAAAGACTATTCCCTTGTTTGGTGGAAAAGTTGAAAATAAGACTCATTTTTCTGGAGTTTATTCTAACATTTTACTTCTGTATTCATTGACATGTATGTTCCAGTATCTATAGTTGTTGATGAGTTAAATCTAAATTCTACATCTATTTTGGTTTTGTCACCCCGTAAATGAAAGGAATGTTGTTTCGTTTTGGGGAACATTCTAGAATTCACCCTTGGTGTGTTAGTAACTCAACTTGGTGACAGCTGATTGTTACGACAGTCCTTCCATTTGGTCAAAAAGTCATTTTATCTGTAGACAGAAACTGAGGGATCGTGAGTTTGATGCGTGCCCCTCGATACATTGAAGTGAGACCCCAGAAGAGGCATGTTACCTGTGACAGATGATATAAAAACATGCAGTTTTCCCTTACGTGTTATTACTTAAGGATAAGTGGAAACTTGGAGTGCACACACACACACACATATGTTTAAGACAGTTCACTTCACAAAGACACAATTAATGGCCTAAAAAGGAGAAATTAGCAGCTAAATAGTGGAATACCACAATCTGCTACATTACCGTCAAGCAAAGTCTTTTCCTCATTGCAGTCGCTGAAGAAAACAGATTGATTTAATAAAGCAGAGACAAGAAACGCAGACATAACATTTCAATTTATCTGGAAATCACCTCGTGCAAAATGAATTGTTTTAATCTGTCAGGTGTATCCCGTTTATGCTTATTAACAACAAAGCAGTTGAGTGTTTTCTTTTTTTTACAGCTGGGTAACTTTAACATTTGTGTGACAATCAAAGGTACTGAGTGTAGATCAGGGGTCCCCAACTCCGGTCCTGGAGGACCGCAATGGCAGTAGGTTTTCATTCTAACCCTTTTCTTAATTAGTGTCCTGTTTTTGCTGCTAATTAACTTCTTTTGAATTCATTTTAATTGATTTGCTCTTGAAGACTCAGACCCCTCAGTTGTTTCTTTTTCCTTAATTAGCAGTCAAACAATAATGACATACAAAATGAGTGAAAATGTGACCAGCAAACTGTGACCATCATACAATATCTGAACATAAAGAAAGATGAAGGTCTCAGGAATGTTGATCTGCTCAGGTCCACAAAACATTTGACCAGAGCTGTTAGAAAAGAGAAAATCAACAATTTCGTAAATGTCTGCCTTCAACACCATCCAACCTCTGCTCCTTAGGGAGAAGCTGACAGAGATGGGAGTAGGTTCATACCTGGTGGCATGGATCGTGGACTATCTTACAGACAGACCTCAGTATGTGCGTCTTGGGAACTGCAGGTCTGACATTGTGGTCAGGCTGCATCAGGAGTGGGCAGGAGGAGGAGTATAGGAACCTAATCAAGGACTTTGTTAAATGGTGCGACTCAAACCACTTACACCTGAACACCAGCAAAACCAAGGAGCTGGTGGTGAATTTTAGGAGGCCCAGGCCCCTCATGGACCCCGTGATCATCAGAGGTGACTGTGCAGAGGGTGCAGACCTATAAATACCTGGGAGAGCAGCTGGTTGATAAATTGGACTTGTCTGCCAATACTGATGCTCTGTGTAAGAGAGGACAGAGCCGACTATACTTCCTTAGAAGGCTGGCGTCCTTCAACATCTGCAATAAGATGCTGCAGATGTTCTATCAGACGGTTGTGGCGAGCGCCCTCTTCTATGCGGTGGTGTGCTGGGGAGGCAGCATAAAGAAGAGGGACGCCTCACGCCTGGACAAACTGGTGAGGAAGGCAGGCTCTATTGTAGGCACGGAGCTGGACAGTTTGACATCTGTGGCAGAGCAATGGGTGCTGAGCAGGCTCCTGCAAATCATGGAGAATCCACTGAACAGGATCATCTCCAGACAGAGGAGCAGCTTCAGGGACAGACTGCTGTCACCGTCCTGCTCCACTGACAGACTGAGGAGACCCCACACTATGCGACTCTTCAATTACACTGGGGGGTAAACGTTAACATTATACAAAGTTATTGTCTGTTATACCTGCATTGTTATCACTCTTTAATTTAATATTGTTCTTTATGTATGCTGCTGCATAAGTATATGAATTTCCCTTTGGGATTAATAAAGTATCTATCTATTGTGCTAGATAGGGGGCGCTGTTGCTCCCTTGAACCCCTGTCCACGACTCCAAACACCAGTTAAAAGTCCAAATGCTGACTTTATTAATATTCCACAGTGCACAAAGCAACCTCTCCTCCACTATATTCATAAATCACAAACACTAATCACAATAAACCAATCCTCCAGCTCCCAGATGCGTTGCCACCCTTCCACCCAGCTCAGCTCTCCATCTGGGAGCTCCCACAGTCCTTTTATATCTCCTGACCCGGAAGTGTTCTCCATCCCCAGTCCATGTGACTCTCAATCACTTCTGGGTCAGGTATGAGTTCTTTTCTTCACCCCGGAAGCCCGTTGCTCTTCCTATGATGAACTTCCGGGTCATAGGCCACAAATGAGTCCTCGGTCCTCCCTGCAGCACCCTCTTGCGGCCCCTGAGGTATCCAGCAGGGCTGAGGATAAAAACTACAGCGTCCATAATTCCCTGCTGGTCATCGGGGCACCTCCATACTGCAGGGAGGGCTCCATCTGGCGGCCTGGGGGTATTGGCCGGGATGATAAGCCGGCCAAATATCACACTATCTATCTATCTATTGCACCATGAGAGCAGCAACAAGCCATGGAATTAAAGAGTGAGTTTAATTAACGACGAGACTCAGCACCTAATTGAGCAACTGGTTGGAATGAAAATGGTTGGAGTTTGAGGCCCCGACTTTCTGTATATACTCGCATTTAAGTTCTCTCATGGATGATTTTACTGTATAATTTCCGGTATTTTATAATGTTGGTCGTGTAAGTTGAATGCGGAAAACTCATGCTATTGGTCCAAGAGATTACGATATGCTAATGCCCACCTGAGAGAGTAAGCAGGGAGCACATGACCTTTTGTTTCTATGTATGTACGGCAATGCACTGTATAAGTGTGTACTCCTAACCTCTCGTTTTGTATTGTGCCTATGTGACCACACGGTAATACCCGAACTATTCCAAAGCGACGTTTGCACCGTTTTGTGTTTTTTGTATCTCATACCCTCATACACCTTTATCGTAAGAGCATCCCTTATCTACGTTGGAGCGTATGATAAGTAGAAAATATGAAGCTGGTTTTAAATTAAAAGTCGTTGAAGTGGTGAAAGAAATTGGTAACTGCATCGCTGCAAAAAAATTTGATGTGTCTGAAAAGCTGATGTGAGATTGGAGGGGGCAAGAAGATGTAAAAAAAAAAAATAAGTGTCGCATTTTTGAACGGGCGTATAAGTTGGGGTCTGATTTTATGATCGACTTTTCGGGCTTCAAGACCCTGACTTATATGTGAGTATTGTGGTCCCCGGCCGGGCTCCAGGAGGACGAGAGGAGGGCTTTTACCTCCTCCAGACCGCGAGGGGGCGTCCGTCCTGGTTATGTTGGGGGCCTCGGGTAGAGGGCTTGGAAGCCCAGCCCTGTAGGGACCCGTGGCCACCGCCAGGCGGCGCCCCAGTGCCTTATCATCCCGGGATCCCGGCACTTCCGCCACACCAGGAAGTGCCGGGGGGAAGACGACAAGGGACACCCAGACGGCTTCCGGGTGCGCAGCCGGCACTTCTGCCACACAGGGGTGTGGCCAAGACTAATTGCCGGGAAGCAGCTGGAGCCCATCCGGGTTCCTATAAGAGGGGCCGCCTCCCTCCAGTCATTGGTGGATGTCGGGAGGTAGTTGGCAGAGCTGGAGAGAGGACAGGAGGCGGCCAGAGGAAAGGCACAAGGACTGTGAGCCCTGGACTTTGGGGGAATCGGTGCAAGGGGCACTGGGGTTGCACGTGAGCAAAAGTTGTAAATAAACAGTGTGTTGGGTGAACTTATGATGTCTGTCTGTGTGTGTCCGGGCCAGCGTTTACAGTATATACGGTAGTTGGTCTTGTGTTGGCTCCCTCACTTCACATTTCCTTTCTGTTTGGGTGCCATTTAAGGAAAGAAATGAAGCAATTCAGAGGAACAAATCCTAAAAAACAAGTCAATTAAAAAGAAAGGAAAAGGAGTTAATTAGCAGCAAAAACTGGTCGCCAATGCAGAAAAGGGTTAGAATGAAGACCTGCAGCCCCCGGAGTTTGAGACCACTGGTGTAGGTCATTATTGTGTAGGTTAGCTGTGTGTGTGTGACAGGGAAACAAATTTAAAAGAGCGTGTGAAACAAATTCACTTTATTAGCAGAATAAGGAGAGCACTCTCACTGTAAGACCGTAAGAATCACTCAGTGTGACACCCCAATGCAGTCCACATACGTCTGGAGACGACCAGGAGGGAATTGTGGGGAAAAAGTGGGTGGGAACAATTAGACGACTCACTGAGTGTCACATTTCTAAACCAATCCAATGCCTCGCGAAGGCGGGGCTCAAAGTAGAGGCGGAGGATTTTGAACTGTACAGAACATCGATTTGAAAAATTCCAAACTCGTCCTTTTAAATGCGTCGACTGCACACAATAGAAAACGGGTTACTGCTTGGCCTGGCAGTAGCAAACAGGACGCTTCCAATGGGCCACCAAATACGTCGCAGTCCCTTCCTTTTCATTTAGATCTGGAGGATAGAAAGAGCTGGAAAATATTCTTATGTCACGCAGCACAGAACTCACCTCGCTAACAAACGTGTGAAGACCTCATGGAGTCCTGCCAGCCACGTCCTCGGCAAGGACCACCGATGTGCTCCTCTTGCACTGCCACACCACATTAATAATGAAAAGCCTCCAACCTTTGCATTCCTATAATTAAAAAAAGAAGGTTCTTTTAAAACATTCATGAAACAATTATTTTAGAATAATAAAAATCAATAAATTTGTACCGTGACAGTAGAGGAGTAACTCTAAATTCTTAATGAAAATACTACATTATACAGAACTAGCCGCTGCTGATCGATGATTTCCCCCCACCCCCCCAAAAAAAAGATATTGAGGAACAGCTTATCATTTGTAAGTCACTTTGGATAAAATTGTCTGCTAAATAACTAAATATAAATAAAAGGAAACAGAAGTGAGGACACTTGGGGACAGAACCACTTAAGTAATGCATAATTTACTACCGAAGCAGCTCAGGGAAGCAGAGCGCATTTTCTTTTTTCTCAGTGACTTCCTGGTGTAAATGGCCCTTCTGGATTCTTCCGTTCTCTTCATAACATAAAAGTCACGCCAACTGTCTCCTGTGGACTTGAACCCGGACACAGACAGACAGACATCTTAAGTTCACCACACACACGTTTATTTTATAATACTTACAGTGCACTCCCCAGTGCTTCTTGCACCGTTCCCCCAATGTCCAGGCCTCACAGTCCTTTGTGCCTTTCCTTCTCCTGGCCGCCTCCTGGCCACGGGTCCCTACAGGGCTGGGCTTCCAAGCCCTTTACCCGTGGCCCCCAACATAATCAGGGCGGTCGCCCCCTCGTGGTCTGGAGGAAGTACAAGCCCTCCTCCGGTCCTCCAGGGCGTCCCGGCTGAGCTCCAGCCCTGGCCGGATGCCACACTCCCTTCACATGCAGTGGGATGTCGTTTTCTTTGGGGGCTCCATCTGCAATGAGGGTGCCAGGCTACACTGTTTAGTGGGCTTGAGAAAGATCTCACCTGGCACTGAATGTGGGTTTGTTGGTTTAAGTAGGGGCACCCAACATCCACACAGAAGCCATTCCAAGAATCAAATCTATACTTAATATGGAAGGCTCAATTTTAAGGAACACTACACCAAAAAATCCATCTTGATGAAAGGATGCCTGTCTGTGTGTCCATCCGGTTGCTATGTCTCTGTCATTCCAACAGATGGCGCATCACAAACATTTTTGGAATGACAGAGACGTAGCAACCGGACAAACACACAGACAGGCGCACATACACTTATCCTTTAATTAAGGTGGACCCATTGCATTTGTCATTCCAACAGCTGGTGCTCCACAAACGTTTGTAGTAGTGCTTGTTATTACTACAAATATTTGTGAAACACCTGAAATGACCCAAGCAATGCATCCACCTTAATTAAAGGATAAGTGTGTGTGTGCGTGCCTGTCAATGTCTCCATTCAGTTGCTCGGTCCCTATCATTTCAAAGCAATATTAGTTAAAAAATGCATTGCATTTATCATTCCAACAGATGGCACATCACAAGCATTTAGAGTGCTGTAATGAATGCCACAACAAATGGCATATAACAGAGATGTATGCATTGCATTTGTCATTCCAACAGATGGTGCATCACAAACGCTTGTAGTAATGCCTTTTATTACTAGAAATATTTGTGAAATGCCATCTTTTGAAATGACCAATGCAATGCACCCACCTTAATTAAAGGATACGTGTGTGTGTATGCCTGTGTGTCCGTTCAGTTGCTCTGTCTCTATCAATTCAAAGCAATATTAGTAATAAAATGTATTACATTTATCATTCTAATGGATGGCAAATCACAAGCATTTACAGTGTTTTAATAAATGCCATCTAAATGACATATAACAAAGATGTATGTCTTGCATTTGTCATTCCAACAGATGGTGCATCACAACCGCTTGTAGTAATGCATTTTATTACTGCAAATATTTGTGAAACGCCATCTTTTGAAATGTCCAAGGCAATGCATCCACCTTAATTAAAGAATAAGTGTGTGTGTGCCTGCCTGTGTGTCTGTTTAGTTGCTCTGTCTATATCATTTCAAAGCAATATTAATAATAAAATGTATTACATTTATCATTCCAATGGATGGCACATCACAAGCATTTACAGTATTTTAATGAATGCCATAACAAATGGCATATAACAGAGACCTATGTCTCGCATTTGTCATTCCAACAGATGATGCAACACAAACGCTTGTAGTAATGGATAAGTGTGTGTCTGTCTGTGTGTTTGTCTGGTTACTATGTTTCTGTCATTCCAAAGGATTGAGCATCACAAACATTTGTGGCAGTAAAATGCATTGCATTTGTCATTCCAACAGAAGGCACATCGCCAACATTAACACTGCTTTTATGAAATTCCATATCAAATGGCCTATAACAGATGGTGCACCACGAACATTTGTAGTAATGCATTTTATTGCAAGTTTTTGAAATGCACCATCTGTTGAAATGACAAATGTAACGCATGTTGTCACTTCATGAATTACAAAATACATTCCAGTAGATGGTGCACTGCAAACTTTAACACTGAGGTCTATGTTAATGATTTTGATTTCAACACATCTTAGACCAGTAGCACAGCTAGTGATATATATTGTGACCGGAGAGTCAGACCACTAATTGCTAGGAAAGAGAATTGGTGTGCCAGCCAGGAACCCCATTTAAGATAATGTTTGCAAATCAAAAGGGCACGTGAAGGCATTGACATAAATATTAGCTATGGAACCCCAAAAGCAAAAAAATTCTACGATCTGGAGTTGCCACACTGGAGGTCTGTCATCATCAGACGCCACCTTTGGGAGCTCATCAGGTTTAATGGCACCCGACTGGAATGGGCGGAGTCTGTTCTGGACAGCGGGGGCAGGGCTGGGAGTCTTCCCAGGGCGGCTTGTCAGAACTGCAGGCAGAAGTAATGATACGGTTAGCAACAGCGCCCCTTCTTGTCCTGGAGTGGTACTGCTTACCTTAGCAGAGTGAGGAAGATGATCCCCGGACACTCATGCGTGACAAGATGTATATAGATATAGAGTGTGGAGGACTGCCGGCTTCCCAGGCCGGTCTGCACCCCCAGGCCGCAAGGAGGAGCTCTCCCGACAGCAGGATCGTGCCCCGAGGTCCAGCAGGGCCTTATGGACTCTGTAGTGTTTATACACAGCCCTGCTGGATACCTTGGGGACCACCAGGAGTCGCTGTGGGGGGACTTATGGGCTCTGTGGTGCCTTATGACCCGGGAGTACGTCACGGTCACGTAACGGGAAGGAATGGCGTGCTCCCGGGGTGAAGTAAAAGACTGATTGCCCTGACCCAGAAGGAATAAGGAACTGTGGACTGCTGGGACAGGAACACCTCCGGGTCAGGGGCTATAAAAGGACGATGCCTCAGTCCAGACACTGAGCTGAGCTGGGAGGTAGAGGAGCAAAGTGTCTGGGCGAGGAGGAGGATTATTAGAAGAGTTTATCGTGTTTATTATTGTTGGAGTATTGTTGGTTTATTATATGAGTAGTGTGGAGGGTGCTTGGTGCACTGTGAACCAAAATAAAAAGTATTGGACTTTTACCCGGTGTCTGGAGTTGTACCTGAGGGTTCAAGGGAGCACTAGCGCCCCCTACTGCCACAAGAGATTTATAAATATCTTACTTATCGCATGTGGTTTCAAGCGATGGCTGTACTCCATGTGTTAATTTGTGAAAGGGATTGTTTCCTGTTTTTCTGTGCCCTGATCGCTCTCTGTTGTTGATGATGATGATGATGAGATAAAGCAGCCATTAAACAAATAAGACCGAGCTTTACAAACGACAGAAGTGTCCTGGTTTGGGACTTTCTGATCAGCCTATAATGTACCATCAGAGTGGCACATTCACCTGATATCCATAGTCAGTCACTGTAATAAAGTTTGCCTTTCACTTCTCTTATTCTGTGAACACAGAATGTGCACCCCAAGTCTGGTCCCCTTTAAATGAACTGAGAAACTTCTAGAACCGATTTATGAAACTCCGTCCATTGAGGGCTTCAGTGCCTGCACAGTTAGTTACTCCATAGTTGCCTTTTCTAACTCGTTTAAATATCTCAATTATGCTCTGTAATCTTCCCGTGTTTATGCTAAGTACGTTGGGCGTCTTATTTACATCTGTTATGTGTCATTTTCTTACAATTTTCTCCAGTCTTTAATCGCAAATACATTTTCCAACTGATGGAGTTTAAAGCTCTAAAAATTGCCCTGACGAGGTCTGATTCTCCATTATGTGTGGGTGAGGCTCCTTTGCTTGCTTTTTCAGCGTCGCCCCGCTGCGCTCCTGATGGCCTCATTTTCTGCACCCCACCCTGTCAGGTTGGCTTAAGTCTGACGGCGGTGGTCCATCACAACTAAATAGGGGTCGTAAGCCACCTTGTTAAACACCTCGGTGGACTTTCATCTCGTTCAGCCCAGCCTGGAAAAGATCACATTAAAGAACTGATTGAATTTCCACTTACATTTGGACAAAGGGATGTGAAGGACTTTGACCACCGGTGAGAGGAGGAAAGTGCCTTTGTACGCCTTCCTCCATACAAACAAAAAAAAAAAAAGATCTTCTGACTACGGATACTCAATTATCAAACTCAGGCCGTTGTGTGATGTGCGAGCCACCACCGGGATCAGACGTGCTTCCCAGTCCTAATGGTGGCTGGGAATGAGCAGATACAGAGTAGCAACAGGCATCGAGGTACCTTTAATCTATCCATCCATTATCCAACCTGCTATATCCTAACTAAAGGGTCACAGGGGTCTGCTGGAGCCAATCCCAGCCAACACAGGGCGCAAGGCAGGAAACAAACCCTGGGCAGGGCGCCAGCCCACAACAGGGCACACAAACACACACACACCCCAAGCACACACTAGGGACAATTTAGAATCGCCAATGCACCTAACCTGCTTGTCTTTGGACTGTGGGAGGAAACCCACGCAGACACAGGGAGAACATGCAAACTCCACGCAGGGAGGACCCAGGAAGCAAACCCGCAGCGCTACCCACTGCGCCACCATGCCGCCCCTTGGTCCAATTAATCAGTTCATTTTATATAGCACCTGTTTGATGCTAGGATGCATTTATTTTTGAGTCCTCTATTTGTATTTAGACTAGCCGTCCCCTGCGGCTCTGCCCGCAGTGTAGTGAAACTGGACAACCTTTAAAAATCAAAAAACAAACCGGTATCACTAGCTAAGCGGAGGCAAGTTACACTTGAAAAATATAGAGGTAGAGCGACTCGAACGGAGGCTGGCGCCTGAGTGAGGAGGACCCTGCCTGGCTCCCCACTCCTGACGTCACGCTTCCTCCTCCCCTCGGCCTGCAGCTCCTGTCTCGGATTAGCGTGAATTTGTCGCTCCTGCAAGTGATCTATGATACTTAGAGCAATGAGAGAAGTCACAAAATCAACCGGAATGTTCAAGCAAATTAATTAATCTAAGAAGACAAAATTGAAATGTCTGCTGCTGGTCATGACTAGACTGAAAAGAAGAGGAAGGCCCAGGTCTAAGGATGTGTTACTGTCTTATTATTCAGCCAGGTTTAGGGTTCATTTACATATATACAGTGGCTTGAACTTTTCCACATTTTGTCACATTACAGCCACAAACATGAATCAATTTTATTGGAATTCCACGTGAAAGACCAATACAAAGTGGTGTATACGTGAGAAGTGGAACGAAAATCATACATGATTCCAAACATTTTTTACAAATAAATAACTGAAAAGTGGGGTGTGCGTAATTATTCAGCCCCCTGAGTCAATACTTTGTAGAACCACCTTTTGCTGCAATTACAGCTGCCAGTCTTTTAGGGTATGTCTCTACCAGCTTTGCACATCTAGAGACTGAAATCCTTGCCCATTCTTCTTTGTAGAACAGCTCCAGCTCAGTCAGATTAGATGGACAGCGTTTGTGAACAGCAGTTTTCAGATCTTGCCACAGATTCTCGATTGGATTTAGATCTGGACTTTGACTGGGCCATTCTAACACATGGATATGTTTTGTTTTAAACCATTCCATTGTTGCCCTGGCTTTATGTTTAGGGTCGTTGTCCTGCTGGAAGGTGAACCTCCGCCCCAGTCTCAAGTCTTTTGCAGACTCCAAGAGGTTTTCTTCCAAGATTGCCCTGTATTTGGCTCCATCCATCTTCCCATCAACTCTGACCAGCTTCTCTGTCCCTGCTGAAGAGAAGCACCCCCAGAGCATGATGCTGCCACCACCATATTTGACAGTGGGGATGGTGTGTTCAGAGTGATGTGCAGTGTTAGTTTTCCGCCACACATAGCGTTTTGCATTTTGGCCAAAAAGTTCCATTTTGGTCTCATCTGACCAGAGCACCTTCTTCCACATGTTTGCTGTGTCCCCCACATGGCTTGTGGCAAACTGCAAACGGGACTTCTTATGGTTTTCTGTTAACAATGGCTTTCTTCTTGCCACTCTTCCATAAAGGCCAACTTTGTGCAGTGCACGACTAATAGTTGTCCTATGGACAGATTCCCCCACCTGAGCTGTAGATCTCTGCAGCTCGTCCAGAGTCACCATGGGCCTCTTGGCTGCATTTCTGATCAGCGCTCTCCTTGTTCGGCCTGTGAGTTTAGGTGGACGGCCTTGTCTTGGTAGGTTTACAGTTGTGCCATACTCCTTCCATTTCTGAATTAACGCTTGAACAGTGCTCCGTGGGATGTTCAAGGCTTTGGAAATCTTTTTGTAGCCTAAGACTGCTTTAAATTTCTCAATAACTTTATCCCTGACCTGTCTGGTGTGTTCTTTGGACTTCATGGTGTTGTTGCTCCCAATATTTTCTTAGACAACCTCTGAGGCCGTCACAGAGCAGCTGTATTTGTACTGACATTAGATTACACACAGGTGCACTCTATTTAGTCATTAGCACTCATCAGGCGATGTCTATGGGCAACTGACTGCACTCAGACCAAAGGGGGCTGAATAATTACGCACACCCCACTTTGCAGTTATTTATTTGTAAAAAATGTTTGGAATCATGTATGATTTTCGTTCCAATTCTCACGTGTACACCACTTTGTATTGGTCTTTCACGTGGAATTCCAATGAAATTGATTCATGTTTGTGGCTGTAATGTGACAAAATGTGGAAAAGTTCAAGGGGGCCGAATACTTTTGCAAGCCACTGTATATATATATATATATATATATATATATATATATATATATATATACAGCTGGAGATACACAAAGTAAGAAAATGAATCTCATATCATAAAGTAGTTTTTATTGCTGAGCTTTCAACCCCTGCCAGGGGTCTTCATCAGAAGATAATGCTTAGACTTACAAGAATCAAAGGCAATATATAGCAAAAATTTATGTGGAGTGAGGTGGCTAAGTCCGTGTGGACAGGAAGGGGGGTTATTGGCTGTAAGGTTTTATTTATTATGATCATGTTTTTCTTAAGTTTGCATATGCTGGATTTATGTCCAAGTGTCTGTTGACGGCATTCTCGTTTGATAGCCAAGATTCAGCCAGCACTCTGGCACTTTTAGTACTGGCTTTAAATTTTATTTTACATCTACAAACTTAACCAGCTTGTTATTTATATTCCTATCTAAATCATTCATATTTATTAAAAATAGCAGCGGCCCCAGCACTGCCCCCAGCTGGTCACCACTCTTAACATTACCCAGTTCTAAAGAAGTTCCTCGCAAACATCAAACATCACCCTGATGACAAACATCACCCTGAACTCCCCCTTCTTTTACATGGATGCCCACCTTCTCATCAAATGCTTTCTGAAAGTCCAAATAAATAATACCATCTGCTCCACTCTGGTTGTATCCTTCTGTTGCTTCCTCGCGGAATTCCAGTATGTTAGTTAAACACAACCTCCCTCATCTGAAGCCACGCAGACTGTTCACTAACACTCCTGTTCTTGCCATGTGTTGCTCAATCTCTTCCTTAATAATTGCTTCAATGAATTTACCTGTGATGCACGTTAACCTTTCTGACCAGTTTACGCTGTAGAAGACTGGCCTGGAAACAGACAGACATGGACTCAGAATGTCCAAAATAACACGCGTTTATGTCTCTAAATGTCCATCACACAACACAATGCTCCAATACACACAACACCCAGTCCTTCTTTTTCCTTTTGCCGCCTCTACTTCTTTCTTCGTAAGCTTCGTCCTCCTCCTCCCGACTCTAGCCTCTGAATGGAGTGAGGTGGCCTCTTTTATAGTGCACCCTGAAGTGCTCCAGGTGTCTCTTGATTAACATCCGGCAGCACTTCCAGTTGTGGCAGAAGTGCTGTATAGGAACCCCACTCCTCTTCTGGCAGCACTTCCGGGTGTGGTGGAAGTGCTGCATGCCCAGACTCTGGAGCTGTCCAGGTGCACCCTGGTGGTGGCCACGTACTCCCACCGGGTTGAGCTTCTGACCTCCAATTCCGTGGCCCCAGTGAAAACCAAGGGGGCTGCCCTCTCGTTTACCGGGGGAGGTACTCCTGGTAGTATGCCCATTCCCCCGGTCTTCTCTTGAAAAGGGTGTCCTGTCCGGGCAGGATCCCCGGCCGTCCATCACATCGCTTATAGCTCCCTTATCCCCCTTTTTATGTAATGGGATAATATTTGCCATTTTCTGGTCCTTTTTGCTCAGTGCACAGAAGCTTCTTAAAAATGTTTGCCAAGGGGTTAAATATGTACTCATTTACCTCCTTAACACCAGAATTACCAGAGCCTACGAAAATAACTCATAGATCCGTCCCACCTTAAATCGCTTCTCACCTCTCCATCAGCAAGAGATCTCAGACTGGCCACCCTGTATGTCAATCAAGTGGCAAATGCCATAGGGAGGATAAGTGATAGACTAACATTTAAAAAAAAATTTTTTTGAATGCACCGCGATCATGCATTGGGCACCCCTAATCTATGTAAACACATCGTTAAAAAAGTAGCGTTTTTCATGCTTTAGTAATAACTGACAAAATGTAGACATGAGGTTTATAATGTCGCACTTGTTCTGTTATATTTGTACCTTTTGTGAAAGTATTTCTTTGATATTTGGACTTCAGATTTCACACATTATAAACTTCATGTCTAACAATGTGTTTACATAGATTGTTGTAGACACAGAACACACATGAAATGTATGTGTTCCAAATAACAATATAGTATTTACAAAAGGTGTGATTTTGCTTGACTTCTCACTCTATACAACTCCAAGCAACTGACACGCAGTTAAACAGACTTGAGCTGAAAAAACTGTGCGCCGGTGGGGGATGTGATAGCAGGCTGCTTGCTGTTTGCTGCTTATCAACACATTTAAAGGACAAAAGACGCTGACGGAGAGGTGAGAAGCGATTTAAGGTGGGATGGATCTACAAGTTTTTCGTAGGCTCTGGTAATTCTAGTGTTAAGAAGTTTAGGATAAATATTATCTGGTTCCGGTGATTTGTTTGAGTTCAGCCTATTTAATCTAAGCAGCTCTTCTCTCTCTACAATTTTCGTATACATATACATATCTATACTAATAAAAGGCAAAGCCTTCACTGACTGACTCACTGACTGACTCACTGACTGACTCACTGACTGACTCACTCACTCACTGACTGACTCATCACTAATTCTCCAACTTTCCGTGTAGGTAGACGGCTGAAATTTGGCAGGCTCATTCCTTACAGCTTACTTACAAAAGTTAGGCAGGTTTCATTTCGAAATTCTATGCGTAACGGTCATAACTGGAACCTACTTACGTACAGATATACAGCCATAGCCTGCAGCTTGGTCGCCGTGTGAAGCGGAGTTGCGTCCCTCATCGTCACGCCTTCCATGTAATTGAGTGACTGCCCATATAAGGCCGTCCTTCAGCAGCTATCCAATAGACACGCTGCCGCGAAATATTCATGGGTGAAGGACTGTGCTTATGCAAACGAAGATGAGATGGTCAGGGATAGACTAGTGTTTGGGACAAACTCAGCGAAAGTGCGAGAGAAACTTTTAAGTTCCGGGTCTTAGCTAACATTAAATAAAGCCGTGGACATCGCGAGATCGCACGAGATAGCAGAAGCACAGCTGAGAACCTTCGATGCATGTACTCCGAGCGGCTCACGTGAACTGACTTTGCAGGACTGGGAAAGGTAAACCCGTGCATGCAGTGTGTGATGTCTCAGATAAAGAGGAAGACGAGCTGCTTATTGATGCAGAAGGAAACAAACAACCCTCTGACGTTGAACAAGCCTTTGCAGACATATCAATAGGAAAGCAAGGTGTAAAGCTTAAGTTTAAATTACGTTCATAGACACGCTGCCACTAAATATTCGCAGGCAAATCCACAACTTAATACCGGGAATGCCTGTTAAACATCTTAGATTCACGAGTACCGATTTGGGTAGTGAACACTTCGATGAATGAAACCTGTTATCTTTACAACGGTTGACAAACACGGAATATAACTTGAACATAACACATCCTCCAAATACGAACCTGATTGAAAGAAATAATGATAATCAAATCCTTGATGACAGAAACACTCATAGCAGTGGCACAACAAATACATTGACAATCATGTTACGTTATTTTTAAAATGTTTCCTTTTCTTTTTCATAACTTCTTTAACACACTACTTCTCCGCTGCGAAGTGCGGGTATTTTGCTAGTTTACTATATGCAGTAGAACCTCGGTTCACGACCATAATTCATTCCAAAACTCTGGTCGTAAACCTATTTGGTTGTGAACCAAAGTAAACTGTACGAACTGTATGTAAATATATTTTTTTTAAGATTTTTAAGCACAAATATAGTTAATCATGCCATAGAATGCATAGTGTAATAGTAAACTAAATGTAAAAACATTGAATAACACTGAGAAAACCTTGAACAGAGAAAACTAACATTGCAAGAGTTTGCGCTGTAGTGCTATGAACCGCTCGCTAAAAACACTTTTTTAATGAGTTTTAAGCACAGGGAAAAAAATGAACATTTAAAAAATCCATAATTTAATAAACTACCAAGAAAAGTAACGTTGCAACAATACCCGCTATGAACTGATCGCTGTAAGCAGAAATGGAGGTTAAAATCCAATAGAAAAAAGTCTTCATTAAATACAATGAGGTTAAAACAATATTTGGATCTGTCTCTTTAAACCCACATTGTATTGATAAACTCATCAGAAAATTCAAAAGACTTATCCATCTTGCCCATACATTGTTCTCCTCTCTTGCTAAATGAATCTTAGCCTGAAGAGGTCTATTAATTTTTTACATCTAAGTTGTCTCACTTCAAGGTTTTCCAGTGCTGTCTCTGTCCTGGTGTCTGTGTAAACACAGGGAACTCCATCTTTTCTGAAGAAGGGGTGTGAGTTGCTTTGAAAGCTGACATTTTATAATTTTTTAGTTAGCCAATAAAAGGTGTAATTTTGCTTGACTTCTCACTACATTACATAATGGCTAACACGGTACAACACCCTAGTACTATAGTATAGTATAAATTAGTATAGTATAGTATATATATAGTATTTACTATAGGCAAACTGCAGTGGGCTCAGGTGGTCTACCACAAGATGACTTCTATAGTCCAGGACCAGCCTCTTAAAGGTCTTCATGATGTGAGACGTGAGTGCCACTGGTCTGTATTCATTAGGTGAAGAGACGCCGTCCTTCTTTGGAACAGCTACAATGCAGGATGTTTTCCACAGCAGTGTCACTCTCTGGAGCCTTAGGGACAAACTAAACAGGTGAGAGAGGACATCACAGAGTTGGTCAGCACAGGCCTTAGGAACTTGAGGACTGACTTCATCTGGTCCTGCAGCTTTTCCTTAGTTGTCTCCTTGCTCACACTGATGGTCAGAGTCATCTGAGCCTTTTTGATGTTCCTTATTTACATGTGTGAGGCAATACACATTTATATACAGAATATACCCATATTTTTAGTATTTATTTGTTTATATTTCAATAAGACAGCCTCATCTTCACTTTCAACCCTTACTGCACATTTGAAAGTGGACTCTTCGAAATGGCTAAGCTAAACCCAGGCTCAGTGTATTCATATTCATGCTTTGCAGATTCTCAGTGAATACATTATTTAAGGTGTAGGCAAACACCATGGGTATAAAAAGCTAAATTTGCACTACAAATTTAGAAATCACGTCCATTTAGAACACAAGTGATTTTTTTTTTTTTATTTGACTTACTTGGACTAAAAAAAATAAAAGAAAAAAAAAAACCTCACACATTACGCTATTTCAGAGTGTACCTTCACATGGCAGGCTGTGATTATTGAAGTGTAAACTTAACAAACCTTTAATGATTTTGGGAGTTCATTAAATGAAGTTGTGGTGTGGGTAGGGGACATATAATGTTTGTTAAGCATGAAATTACGAGCCCCTCAATCATTGTGATAAATAATACATTGAGTGGCACATTGAGTCAATTCATCCGGCACTAGGGGGAGCTAGTGAGGGCAAGGCCAGTCTTGAAGTTATACTGTCTGACCAACAAGTTTGTGCACACCTTCCTATTACATCTGTGAAGGAGTTATTGGACATCCTATTCCAAGATTATGAGTATTTATGTGGAGTCACCCCCTACGCACACATTTTGCAGCTATAAGAGGTGCCACTCTTATGGATTTTTGTAGTGCATCTGTGGGAATTTGTGGCCATTCTGCTAAAAAAACAAGTGTGAGATCAGGTGCCGATGCTGGACGAACAGAACAATTGCTGTTTGAGTTCATCCTAAAGGTGTTCAGGTCAGGGTTCTGTGCAGGCCACTCGACTTCCTTCAGGTCTTTATGACCTACCTTTGTGCAAAGGGGCACAGTCATGCTGGAGGAGAACAGGACCTTCCACAAACTGTTGTCACAAATGTATGTAAAATGTCTTTGTCACCTGTAGCATCAGCTTTAGATTCAAAGGATCTCACCCAAACCCTGTCATTGTCCTTCCTCCACCAAACTTTACAGTGGTCCAGAAGATCTGCAGATGAAAAAAACAGGAGAGACATTAGGTGACAGCGCCGACACTCAGTCAGGGGTGGAATTACAGTGAAACGAGCCCTTAGGTTTTTTCCCAATCGCACGGGTGTGACAACAGTTATGTGATTGATTTGAACCCCAACCCTATCTATCTATCTATATTATATGGTGCCTTTCATATCTATTTATCTATCTATTATACAGTGCCTTTCACATCTATCTATCTAAAACACATGATGCATAAAAAGAAACAACAGTCTTTGCATGTTTTGTAATTATACAGGATGGTGTTCACTACTACAGTACACCATGAATTATGTAAACATGTACAGTCACTGCATCATCCAATTAGCTATAAATATAATAATGTCAGTATCATGACATACTGGAAATATTTCTCACAGGATTTCAGAAATTCCATTTATTGTCAAAATTCTGACAAACAAATCACAATATTTTGCTCAAGGTCACTGTCATCATTATTCCTCCTTCTTAAAATTCAACCAGTTGCTAAGGCAAACAAGTTTGTCCACATTTTCAGATGCCAGCATAGATCTCCTTTTCTACACAATATGAAAAAGAACAAAGAAGGCAGCTGCACAATACAGCATGGGACAAGAGCATCAAGGACTGATTGTGAAATGTTTTTAAGGATAACAAACCAGTTGAATCACAACATCTTAGGTCTATTGTCAGGTTGTATGTCCATCATTTTGCTTGTTTGTATTTATTGATATTTAGTTTATGTTTTATGAAAGAAATAACATTACTTAGCACAGTGTTGAATTGCTACTGTGATTACTTGTCTTGAGTATTTTGAATGTAGGAGCTATAGAATGAATGTCTAGTAAAAGAAGTCCCTTTGTTATTAAGTGAACTGATGTTACGGTATGGGTTCATGCACCATAGCGTTCTCAGCCTTTTTAACACTAGAAACCCTGAAGTCTACAATAAAAACTCGGAATCCCGGGCCACCTTAAATTTCTTTGCACCTCTCCATCTGCAACTTTTGTTTCTGTAAATGTGTTGATCAGCACAAGCAGCAAGCAGCCTGCTGTCTCATCCTCCCTACTGATAGATCTCAGTGTGAGGTGCCTGGAGTTGTAGAGGGAAAATACTATATTGTTATTTGGAACACATGCATTTCATGTGTGTTCCATGTCTATTACGATCTGTGTAAGTTTAGGATGACAGGAAATGTGAGAAATGAAAGAAATGTTGAACGCATACCTAAAACAAAATTTTTCTTTAGTACTAATGACAAAATTTTGACATGAAGTGTATAATGTGTGAAGACTGAAGTCCAAATATCAAATAAGCACTTTCACAAAAGGTACACGTATAACAAACGTGTTATTATTCAAAAATATAACTGAATAAAAAGAAATTGGGTTAGGGTATGACACTGACACAACCACTTGGGTGGTAGAGTGGTAAGAACGGCTGACTCATAATCAAGAGGTTGTGGGTTCGAGACTGGCCGCTAACCAGAATTACCATTTTGAGTAGTGAGCTGCTCTTAATGTTACTATTATACAATAAAAACATACATTTGATTTGAGTTTGTAACAGCCGGTGTAAAATTATGGTACTTGTAAAGGTTAGCGTTCTTTTTCCGTTTCTCGCAATTCCTGTCATCCTCCATTTACACAGATCATTGTAGACATGGAACACACGTGAAATGCATGTATTCCAAATAACGATATATTATTTGTATTATTATTATTTATCCTGTACAACCCCAGGCACCTCACACGCAGATAAAGAAGACTTGAGCCGGGAGAGCTTTTTGTCCGAGTTGACTGTGGCGGTGGTTGGGGGGTTTGGTGATGGGACAGTAGGCGGCTTGCTGCTTGTGCTGATCGACGTATTTACAAAACAAAAGACACTGATGGAGAGGTGCGAATGGATTTAAGGTGGCCCAGGATTACAAGTTTTTTCATAGGCTTCAGGGATTCTAATCTTAATCCATGGTTTGGTGAAGTGATCACTTACATAAAATAATCAGAAAAGCAGCATTAAAAACTTAGCAATTTAAAAATCTCAGGAGCCGATCTCCTTGCAAGTAATACACACACACACACAGAGAGACCTGCCCCTTCTGTATTCACAGTTAGCTTACTCTTTGTCATAACAAGAGCTCAAAGAAGTCTGTGTGTAAGCTCATCCTCGATTGCCTGCCTGCTGCTGAATTCTTAAGGCTTCTTTATCTTTTCTTTTACTTTAAGTGAATGGTTTTTGAAAGTGTATTTCATTAAAGAAAACTAAATTTTCTTTCATTTCTGAAGTTCCACTTAAAGTTGCCATCTTTTTAAAGTCGCACTCACTAATCTGTCGTCACATAACGTTAAAGGCGGGTGTGAACTGGCAACAATTGACGTCAACATGACAGTGCACACTGGCGTAGTTGGGGAGGGACCGGGCAGCACTTTTTAATAAACTAGACGATCTTTTGATGATTTTGTCTGATAGGGTTTTGACAAGCTAATGTGTGCTATCTATGTCAAAATGACACCACTGTTAATGTTTAAAAACTGTTAAAAATACAGATGTTGCAAAGTCATAGCTTTCTATTATAAAAGAAAATCTTGAGACAAGATTTTTTCCAAGTGTCACCCTCATCTCAACCATTTCTGGTTAACGGCCCACGCCTGCAGTCCTCTCACCTCTCATTCGTGTGAATGCTTTTGTCAGACACAGTCCCTGCTCTCTCAGCTCTTATGAATTTTTACGTTTTCCTCACTTTAAGTTCCCAATTATAGAAGACGTATTAGGTCCAAATCTTACTGAAGAATTTCATACCGAAGGGTTATCAACAGAACAAATTATTACACGGGCAATCCTAGCAAACGATGAAGTCAAACGAATAAAAGCGAAAATTGTCAATTGCTTAAAGGGCAAATTGGTTACATGCGTATGAAAAGACTATGCGGAAACAGTTGGTGGTGATGGTGCGGAAGATAAAAACATCAACTTACTATATCCCATAGAATATCTACAACCGTTAACAACGTCCGGTCTTCCACCGGCCGAATTACTGTTGAAAGAAGGATGTATCGTAATGTTATTGCGTAATTTATGTCTGAGTAATGGGCTATGTAATAGGACAAGATTAGTTGTGTTTACAATTGGTTGAACAATTCTGACATGTAAAATTTTAACAGGCGACAAGAAAGGTAATGTAGTACATCTTCCGAGGATAACATTAGACACCAAAGGAGATCTTGATATGTCATTTGTTTTAAAACGTTAACACTTTTCCGTTACAATAGCTTTTGCTATGACAATTAACAAATCACAGGGAAAAACATTCAAAAAAGTTGGTTTATTTATTAGAGAGAAAGAAATGATACTCACTCAACGGGCAGTTATACGTTGCATTGTCATGATGTAAGTCCAAACATGGAATCAAAATTCAATGTGATATTGATGAAAAGTTAATTCAAAATATTGTTATTACTGAAGTTTTACAGTAAAAGTGTAAGTTTAAAACAACCGCTTCCCCATACGCGAGGGGCAGATCCGTGAAGTTGCTAGTGCGTGGCGCCCGCTGGGGGTTGGCGAGCGAAGCGAGCAGGGGGCAGGGCCCCCGAGTTTTACAAATGCGAATCTTGACCGACTTATTCTGACCAAAAATGAACGCACCCTTCAGTCTCATAATTAATATTTTACTATTCTCTCAATCTCAAGATGAAGTGAACAAAAGAGGGAAGAAAGTATTTTAAAAAAGAATGAAAGGGTATAGCTGAAATATCTCAATTGTAATTAATAGTTCAAAATGTAGTTAAGATTTTAGTTGTTTTCATTTTTTGTATAATATGTGTTGTAAAGTGAAAGACCTTGACACCAAAAGACGTTTGGGGCCAGCCATCCGTACGAGTGCTTGGATAATGCTGCAATAATTAAGGTTTGGTAGCACAGAAGTGTACAGGTTGAGTCCAAAACAGAACTGAATTAAAGTGGACAGTTTTTTCTTGCTTTGAAGGCAGGTCGGCAGAAGTGAGGTCACTGGGGGACCCGGAACCAGAAGTGATGTCATCGGGACTGGGCAGAATTTCCTGTGTCTGGTCTGCAGGGATGAAAGAGGTTTACCACACCTCGCCACCCCCTGGCCTGCCGTGGAATTACCTTCTTTTGGTCCTTCTAGCTGCCTACCATGAGCATGTTTTTGTGGTGTGACAGTGTTAGGTTTTACTTTGTAAGTGTGGTGGGCGAGGCAAACTCAAAGGCATCCCCAGGTGGGCACCAAAAATTCTAGCTGCACCACTGATAGTGCATCACCAATTAGCCAATCCCATTAGGTTAAAAAAACCTGAAACAAAATCTAATTGTCTACCAATAAATGTGGGAGTGTCTGGAGGAGCAGAGAGCTGCGTCCCTGGAAAAATCTGACAGCAACCAATCAAAAAGGCAGCCTCAGGTCACCTGCTTGCATAAAGATCAAGGACTTTCTTAGACTCTCATTGGCTGGTGTCCTTCACTCCATTCACATAGACATTCACACAGTACAAGTCTGAACCAGTTTTTAATGGATGTTGACATGCGCTGACACCAAATAAACATATTTGTTTCATGATTATTTCTCATTACTGAATTAATTTAAAAAGTTTTTAAAATAATGGGGGGTGGGAGTGGCACCCCAACAATCCCGCCTTAGAAACCGCCACTTCATCTGTTGCTATTTTTGTTAAATAAATGATTGAAAATGGTATATTGTTTCTTGTGCTTTTATTCAAAAAGGTTACCCTTATTTATAAGCACCGTCAGGATGAAGGTTAGAAAATTAGAACAATCTAATAGAGATGAGAGCAGGTCATTTGGCCCAACAAGGCTCTACTCGAAGATCTATTGTTGAAAACATCAACAATTTCCATGGGGGTTGATTTGTCTTGGTAGAGAAACATATGACTCTCCTGTCCCCTTTTGTATTATTAATGTGTAGCCTTTGTCAGAATGCCTCAAATCTCCCAGACTCACCACTGTTTATAACATTGTCGGGCAACCTGTGCGCCACGGTGCACCAATTTTGTAGGGGCGCCGCGAAAACTTTTGTAAAATATTTAAAATTGCTAGTGTTTTTGAACTTTTGGTTGATTAAAAAGATAATGTTGGAAAAACAGATAACGGAACACTTACGGAAATTAAATCTAAGAAACACGAGAGACTTCAAATGATCGACAAGGAAAAGTGCGTCTGTCTTTCGAAAATTGATCCTCGCATCAATCTCATATGTGCTGAAAAACAATCTCAACGATCACATTAATTAAATTTAAGATTTATCCTTTGATTCTTTTATTAATAAAATGGCTTTCAAACTTGTAAAATTAACTGTTTTTATTGGCGATTGTCCATAGATTGTGTTGTCACGACTTTATTTATGGGCAGTCCCTCAGGTGCGCCGCGAAAGAAAATTTTTGGACTTAGTGCGCCGCAACTCGAAAAAGGTTGCCTTTCACTGGTTTATAAGGTACTGTACTATATAACTTCTCCCCACCTTCCCTTCTACATGTAACCTCAGGCAATTAGGTATAGTAAAAGACAAGCGGGAGTTAAATTACACATAAAATAACGTATTATTGATAATATTCATAAATAATAACAATATGCAAAGTACATTTGAATATTGGCAACCATCCATCCATCCATCCATTTTCCAAACCGCTAAATCCGAACACTGGGTCATGGGGGTCTGCTGGTACAACCTGATAAATGTTGATGTGTAGTTTCAGGTGGTTCACAGTCTTGTTAGTTACTTAAAATGTTTCTAGATAAGGCCTCATTTGTGGTCAGCTTTCTTCAGAACAGGCCGTATGCCTGTCACAATATGGCTGCTGAGCTGTGCTCTTCACTGTGTTGTCCTTTTCAGTTCATGGTGTTCATCAATTTAGTAAAAGAGAGAGAGAGTAAGGGAGTGAGCAAATTTATAGGTTGTCACACATGTGCGATTAGGAGACAGTCAAAAAGCTCAAAGGTGAGTGAAATATTGCGAGAGGAAGGATTGTCACGTGGCGCTTACCTGAACCTCTTCTCTTCACAGGAGAACCGAAGAAAAATAATTGCGGCTATTTCCGGGCTTCAAAATGGCCACCGTGATGTCACTCCATATGGTATCACTTCCGGCTCTCACCTTGGACATCACTTCCGGTCCCTCCCCCATGACACCATTTCCTGCCAACCATTTCCTGTTCCCATCATCCACCATTTTATAAAAACGCCATTTTGTCACTGCCACATTGTCATCTATTACAATACATGTACTTTTGATCAACTTTTTGCATCTCTTGCTTTCATTTGTCCGCAGGACAATATACGAGGACGGTCCCCAAACCTTTATTTTGTGAAGATTCCTTTTTGTTTGTGGTATTTCTTCCACAAGGTTTTCTGTCCAACCCCTAGAGCCAATAGGACGGCATGGTACTTAAAGGCTTCTGATACAAGCCAGTTCCAAACAGCCATACTTCAGACCAATGGGAGGATAGAACACCTTCACACCTGCCTCCCCAAACCATATGTTAAAGTAAAGCTTGGCAGTTAGGCAGCTTGGCTTTGTGTAGGGGTTGACTGAGAATCCTGCAGAGAAGCACTTACCAAACTTGTTTGAGGCACTTCCCCCCAACCCTATCATAAAATTCACTGTCCTGACTTTGTCTTGGTGTGGGTGGGGGTAAACATGAATGTATCTCACTAATGTAACACTTATATTACATTTCTTTGTCTAAGTTACAAATAAAGACATACAAAATATGTATCAACTTGTATGCAAAATTTCACATCTCAACAGGGGTGTACTTACTTTTTCACACTTCTGTACAACAAGAAAATGTGAACATTTTTAGGAGGCATTGTATCTTAATTGGATTGACTTTGTCGTGTATGGATGTCATAGCAACAGAAATTCCTGACAAGCTGGTTTTGAAATTATGGGCTCCACCCACCACTACCGTAAAAGGCGGGGCTTGCTGTTGCAATAGATTCACAGACCACAAGAGGGCAGCAGTTTAGTGGCCACAGAAGTCTGATCCCAATTTGTTATGGTGCTCAGAGATCAGGAATCATTGGCTGCAGCTGGACCCTTTGATTCACAGGCCAGGAGGTATGCTGGGCCAAGTTCTTAATTTATGGTGGCAGGTGAAACTTCATGCCTAATGAAAGCCAGTGGAGCAACAGAGTGAATTGGGAGATGTTTCAGCTGGGGGTCCAGCATGTAGATTTTTTCTTTTCAAAGTGGGGGGGACTCCCTGGATGTAACAGAGAAGGGAGGGGTACCTCCTTTAATGATGGGAGATTGCTGACCATGAGTTCTTTTTGCCCACTCAAACACTGGTGCGTCAATACAAGTACAGGGCTCTGCGTCGCCCCACTTTCAATGGCTCAACCTCGCAGACGCACTCCCACTCTTCTTAGATTTTAATTCCAACATTTCTTTGCTTGCCTGTGAAAAAAAAAAAAAACAACGTAGGTGAAAGTGTCTGCCGCTTTTCCGTCCGCTCCCTTTTTATTTGCTTCAGCCTGCGCTCCAGATGAGACGCATTAGAAGAAGCCGGGCGAGGGATTCTCAGAAAGCTCAATTCTACACCATCAGCATTTCTGCAAATTTGCAATTAGTCTTAAGGGCCGGCATAAATTAAGCCTCCTGATAGATCAAGCACTTCTCCAACTGGGAGGGGGGGGACGGAGGACGGGTGGGATTTCCAATAAATCTGTCCTCGGCACCTCAACCCCCTGAATCACAGCATGGGCTGCTTCATGACTGTGGGGCACCCACTGGAAACGGCGTGCCCAGCAGTGCCCTGGCAGCACAGTGCCAGGGCAGTTAGAGGTGCACTTTTACCTTAATGGTCCCTGGTGAGCACAGCTGATGAAAAAAAAAGAAAAATAAATAAATAAATAAAACGTGTGCTCCCATTAGGCCGTGATTACACAAGGAGCCCTGGGAAAAAATAATAAAAAAAGAAAAAAGAAACGCCGTGCTAATGATAAAAGAGGCAGCAAATGCAATTATCTGCAGCCATGGAAATTCTTCAGTTTCCTTCTCCGTTCTTAACTTTATTAGTCTGGTTTTATGTCTGCTGATGAAGTCTCTTAGTACCTGTAATGCAAGTGTTTGCGTCCTCCTGCAGCAGCCCCTCAGAGCTCAGCTGTAATTCACTTTGATTCACTTTAACTTCTATATAGCGCCTTTCTCCTTAGAGTAACACAGTCGTGATTGTTAAGACCGGAAAGAGGGTTGCAGCTCACATAGGGCAATGACGGCCCCTCCACAGTCATCACGAACTTTAAACCAAACCCCTTCCCTCCGTTAGATAGTCCAGTGCCCCTTATTTATTAAGCGTCTCAGAATAGAAAAAAACGGTATGGAAAAAGATGATCCACTGTGGCAACCCCTAATGGGAGCAGCCGAAAGAAGAAGAATAGAAAAAAATGGTCCTAACCGGCTCGGAATTCTCAGAGTGACGCACACCTGGTCCTACTCTTAGTAGACGGAGTAAAAGCATTGTCTCAGTTTTCCTAATTTACAAATCTTCTCCTAACTTCACCAAGATTTAGGAGATCTCATGAGGTGTCCTAACTCGCTAGGAGCTATCAGGCACAGATCAGCACTCACATCCCGGGACAGGAAATCCGGACAGCAAGGAACTCTTAAAAAGGTGTCGCTTGGACAGAGATGGATTGTATATAATGTGATCACTCCATCTATGTGGAGGAGCCACAAGGGGGCACCACTGAGCCCCGAAACCCACAGACCCAGCGATTCCCAAAACACAACTCCAGGTTCAAATAACAGTATCAGTACGAATCAGCCAATCACAATCCACAATGCCTCCCGACTCTGACTCTCCTTTAAAGTTGACCGGGGAACGGTTTCCACTTTCCTGTCCAAGTCTTCTAAAGCACTTCCAGGGAAACCATGACAGTCCTACCCCGCCGGTCCACCACTGGCTTTCCCCAAATACCCTGACAGGGCTGCATCTCTGGACTCCAACTCCCATGTCACCTTGCGGATGTAACCTCATCAGGTTTAGCCCTGAGGAACTCTGCCACCTGCTGTATGGGGGAATGAACTGCTCCCGGTGAAACCCTTCAGCCAGTCCTTCCATAATGGCCTGCTGGCTGGGTAGGAATCCTTCCTTTATCATGACCAGGATGTCTGTGCTTCCTTACGAGCACCTACATGAGCCAAAGTGGAAGTGTTAGTAACATTACGTGTAAAATGCAGCATTTGCATTTGATGATTTGGATAGGCCACAACCAACCATTTCTCGAATTTTGTACCAAACTTTGAACGTCCTTGTAATGTGTGAGTTAATACATTGAGCTATACAAGTAATGGTAAAGTAAAGTTGTAACGGCTGACTCGCTCTCCCAAATCGGCAGCTACACCACCCAGACCCATGGCCTTGTAAGCGGAGGACGTTAGTCGTATAACTTCCAAATAAACTTCCCCAATCGACGATTAAAAATAAGCCAAACAGCAAACAATATGCAAAATAATAAAGTGAGTATATACTGTATTAATAAAAAAAGAAATGAAAAAACTCCAAACAATATATATATCACACCCCAACCAGCCCTGACATAATACTTAACCCCAAAAGTGATCTAATCTATATATATATAAAATCGATTTTGTGCAACGATTTTATGCAACGTTTCTCGTCATGCTTTATATTGGGCTTATTTTCAAGCCAACATATATATGTTTGGTATCATTCTTTTCAGAATTTATCAACCTTTAATGTGATGTTGTTAGATTGTCAGATTCTTATGCCGTTTTTAAATTATAAGCTAAAAAAATTTCAAGAACTCGCGTCCTGCGAGACAAGACTTTGTGCCAAGAGATTTAACCACGCCCAGTGCCTGGAAATAAAAGACAAAGAGTAGATGACAAAGACAGCTGCTGTACAGGCTTTTAAATGTTTGAAGTGATGCAGATCACACGGCACGGCGGCGGCGGCGGTAGCAGCAGCAGCTAATCGAGCAAAGAGGAGGTAAATAAAACCTATATTTGTTTCCCATTGTATCACCGTTTAAAAGGGGGTTTCTGAGGAGCGACTGTGTATCCTTGGGGTGCGTTTAGCCCCCCTCTTCACAACGCAAGTGGCAGAGACATGAAGGGGTTGGTGAGTGAAGCAAGCAGGGGTGTCGAACTCCAGTCCTGGAGGGCTACAGTGGCTGCAGGTTTTCATTCTTACCATCTTCTTCATTTGTGACCCATTTTTGCTGCTAATTACTTATTTTAATTAACTTGACTCCGACCCTTTAGTTGTTTGTTTTTCCTTAATTAGCAGCCAAACAATAATGAGACGCAAAACAAGTCGCCACATGACCAGCTCACCTGTGCCCATCACACCATATCTGATATTAAAGAGAGATGATGGTCTCAGTAAAGCTGATCTCTCAGGTCACCAGAACATCTTGATGGAAAAAAACAGAAAATCAACAGTTTTGGAAACGTCTGCTGTGGCAGAATGAGAGCAGCAACAAGCCATGGAATTAAATAACAGGTTTAATTAACAGCAAGAATCAGCTTCTTATTAAGAGATTAGTTGGAGTGAAATTGGTTGGAGTTTAAAGCCCCAGTTTAACTGGTCATCTATCAGCTCGTTTCACATCTCATTTCCGTTTTGCTGCAATTTAATGAAGAAATTAATCAATTCAGAGGACTGAATTCTTCTAAAAGGGCTGTTAAGATGATGAGAAAAAAGTGAATTACAGTTGCGCTTGAAAGTTTGTGAACCTTTTAGAATATTCTATATAATATGACCTAAAACATCATCAGATTTTCACTCAAGTCCTTAAAGTAGATAAAGAGAAACCAGTTAAACAAATGAGACAAAAAAATATTATACTTGGTCATTTATTTATTGAGGAAAATGATCGAATATTACATATTTGTGAGTGGCAAAAGTATGTGAACCTCACGGATTAGCTGTTAGTTTGAAGGTGAAATTTGAGTCCGGTGTTTTCAATCAATGGGATGCCAATCAGGTGTGAGTGGGCACCCTGTGTTATTTAAAGACCAGGGATCTATCAAAGTCTGCTCTTCACAATACATGTTTGTGGAAGTGTATCATGACACGAACAAAGGAGATTTCTGAGGACCTCACAAAAAGAGTTGTTGATGCTCATCAGGCTGGAAAAGGTTACAAAACCATCCGTAAAGAGTTTGGACTCCACCAATCCACAGTCAGACAGATTGTGTACAAATGGAGGAAATTCAAGACCATTGTTACCCAGGAGTGGTCGACCAACAAAGATCACTCCAAGAGCAAGGTGTGTAATAGTCGACGAGGTCACAAAGGACCTCAGGGTAACTTCTAAGCAACTGAAGGCCTCTCTCACATTGGCTAATGTTCATGTTCATGAGTCCACCATCAGGAGAACACTGAACAACAATGGTGTGCATGGCAGGGTTGCAAGAAGAAAGCCACTGCTCTCCAAAAAAAAACATTGCTGCTCGTCTGCAGTTTGCTAAAGATCACGTGGACAAACCAGAAGGCTATTGGAAGAATGTTTTGTGGACGGATGAGACCAAAATAGAACTTTTTGGTTTAAATGAAAAGCGTTATGTTTGGAGAAAGGAAAACACTGCATTCCAGCATAAGAACCTTATCCTATCTGTGAAACGTGGTGGTGGTAGTATCATGGTTTGGGCCTGTTTTGCTGCATCTGGGCCAGGATGGCTTGCCTTCATTGATGGAACAATGAATTCTGAATTATATCAAAATCTAAAGGAAAATGTCAGGACATCTGTCCATGAACTGAATCTCAAGAGAAGTTGGGTCATGCAGCAAGACAACAACCCTAAGCACACAAGTCGTTCTAGCAAAGAATGGTTAAAGAAGAATAGAGTGAATGTTTTGGAATGGCCAAGTCAAAGTCCTGACCTTAATCTAATCGAAATGTTGTGGAAGGACCTGAAGCGAGCAGTTCATGTGAGGAAACCCACCAACATCCCAGAGTTGAAGCTGTTCTGTACGGAGGAATGGGCGAAAATTCCTCCAAGCCGGTGTGCAGGAATGAGCAAAAGTTACCGGAAACGTTTAGTTGTAGTTATTGGGGTGTCACACCAGATACTGAAAGAAAAGGTTCACATACTTTTGCCACTCACAAATATGTAATATTCGATCATTTTCCTTAATAAATAAATGACCAAGTAGCTGTGAAAACTGGTCACTGATTAGGAAAACCTGTAGCCACTGCGGCCATCCAGGCTTGGAGTTTGACACCCGTGCCCTAGTGTAATAATTAAAAGAAATAGTTCAACATAAAGTTAATATACAATACAAACCCTCCCTTGACCCCACACTGAACACAAACTCAATACGACACACAGATAGCAAGAAACGCTCATAAAAGTCCAGAAGATTTAATGGAAAATGTAATTTGTTTGTGAACCTGATTCAGCTGGAAAAATTGTCCTACGGAAATTACACGGATGAAAATGCTGGCTTGCTCCTCTGACCAAACAACAAGAAACAGCCTCACCGTGCTTATCCTCAGTACGTGGCGTAATCCAGGACCCCGGGGTTTTGCGGTGCCAAGATGTTGTTGTCGGGTGTTGAAAGCAGCAGGTAAACAAAGGGGTGAATGGTTTGGACTGCTGCTTTTTCAAAGTCAAAGTCAAAGTGAACTTTATTGTCATCTCAACCATATACAAGTATAGAGACAGACGAAATTGCGAAGCTCAGGGTCCACAGTGTAACAACATGAAGTGCAAATAATAAATTAAAAATAGAATTTAAATTAAAATTGTTCCTGGCTCTGTAATGAATTGGTGGTCTAGTAGAATGGGCTGTTGTCTTTTTTCTTTCTGTTCTTCCATTTAAATAGCAAATGATCGGATGCAGGGAATTGACAGGACCAATTATCATGATGGGCCACAGTTCCACAGGGTTATCCTCCCCCCCACCATTGTTTCCAGGGGAGCATATTTACATAGACACACAGGCCATGTAAACAGGACAATGCTACGAAAGACGGGACTCAAAATACAAAATACATTTAAGATGACGTTAATCATGTAGCACCGCTACAAAGTTGCATTCTTGCAATCCGGCACACACACGAAGATGGTTGCCCCAAGTGTGGATGAGCACACATCAGTGAATGATAAAGAGATACCACAGGATCAACAGACAGGAGTTCATGGATGCAAACTGCACGGCAGTAGTAGCCAGCATATCACCCTGAAGGTGGGCTGGGGTTGGATGGGTGATTGACAGCGGAATGTCACACAGGTACACCGAGCTCTGCATTCCATGAACCCTCTGGAATATTCGCCTTACGCTTTACCAGAAGGTTCAAGGAGGCAGGCGGAGACTCCCAGGACGTTTGATGAATGGATCATGGACACAGAGATCAAGCACTTCCCCGACTTGGGTTTAACGGGTGGGATTTCCAATAAATCTGTTCTGGGTGCCTCACCCTCTGAATTGTAGCACATGGGCTGCTTCATGACTGTGGGGCTCCCACTGGAAGCGCTGCGCCCAGCAGTGCCCTGGCAACGCAGTGCCAATGCAATTAGTTGTGCACTTTTACCTTAAAGGTCCCTGTTGAGCACAGCTGATAAAGAAAAACAAACAAACAAATGAATAAATCAAAAAATAAAACAAACAAACAAACTAACAAATAAATAAATAACCAAATAAAAGTGTGCTCCCAATTGGCCGTGAATACACAAGGATGGCACGTGACACTAGATGACAATCAAGGGACCTTAAACCAGTGGAACAGCCTGTCTGGCTTAAGTGACGGCCATTTTATGAGGCGTTTTCTGTGCCTTTAACAGTGGGATGGTGATTCCGCCAGAAACACACCTAGCAATCATTTGCTGTTAAGTAAGTGTGTCCATTATCAGGCTTAACCTTTCTGTCTTGATGCTCATTGCAGTACTTTTAGGTATTGTCGTAAAAAATAAGCAGCAGACAGAGAAAAGGTTTGGGGATGACCAGCCATTATACTGAAAAATCAGCAAAAAATAAAAAACACAGAAGTGGAGTTCACAACAGGTTGATTCTGGCTTATAAATACGGCAGCTAGGAGGAAGAGATGGGGTCAGGGTGGCCGGAACAGGAAATTATGTGGCAGGAAGATGAACTCTGGTTACCGGAAATGATGTCATCAGGGATTGCAGGAAGTGATGTCAACAGTGAGTGGACCGGTGGTGATGTCATTGGGAGGCGGAGTCTTCGGCTGAACTGCAGAGGAATGAGAGGAGAGAGGATCAGGTGAGAGGGCCAACCCCGGGTCTGGCAGACGAATAACACTATTTGAGCCCGTAAACTGTCCGCCATGCGCCCGTGTGTGACAGCATTAACTGGTTATGAAGACGTTTTCAGGAGATTTCCACCATAGTACAAATGTAGAAACGGTAAACTATGTGTTATTACTGAAGTCGTAGCTTTGTTAATTTATGATTCTAAGCTTTCCGATTGAAACCTGTAGGGGGCGTTGCAGCAACCCAAACTCCAGACGCAACCTGGCAGACACAAGTCCAGGTTTTATTATAAATGAATTACTTTTATGGCGGTGGCGTGGTCAAACTGGCAAAAGCACAATACAAAAAACAATTTCTCTCATAGTTTCCTTTCCTGCACTCCTCCCATAAGAAATGTAAGCCCATTGTATCTCTAAGATGCCTTGGGTAAAGGTGTCACATGAATAATTAAATCATAACAATGAGTATCCTTCATTAATTAGTAAGATAGTCCACGATCCATGCCACCAGGTGTGAATCTACTCCCATCTCTGTCAGCTTGTCTCTAAGGAGCAGAGGTTGGATGATGTTGAAGGTGCTAGAGAAGTCCAGAAACATAATTCTTACAGCAACACTGCCTCTGTCCAGGTGGGAGAGCATACAGATATATATATATATATATAAGTATAATAATATAAGTAACAAGCTGGTTAAGTTTGCAGATGATACCAAGATAGGTGGATTAGCAGATAATTTGGAATCCATTATATCATTACAGAAGAACTTGGATAGCAGACAGGTGTGAGCAGATTTGTGGCAGATGAAATTTAATGTCAGTAAATGTAAAGAATTACACATATCAAGTAAAAATATTAAGTTTGAATACACAATGGCCGGTCTGAAAATCGAGAGTACACCTTATAAGAAGGATTTAGGAGTCATAGTGGATTCGACACAATCACCTGCTAGACAGTGTTCAATAACTATTAAGAAGGCTAACAGAACGTCAGGTTATATAGCGCCATGATGTGTGCAGTACAAGTCACAGGAGGTTCTGCTCAACTTTTATAACACAATGGTGAGGCCTCATCTGGAGTACTGGGTGCAGTTTTGGTCTGCAGGCTACAAAAAGGACATAGCAGCACCAAAAAAGGTCTAGGCTGATTCAAGGACTACAGGGGATGAGTTATGAGGAAAGATTACTGAAGTGTTTAAAATGATGAAGGGAATTAGTCCAGTGGATTGAGACAGTGACTTTAAAATGAGTTCATCAAGATCACGGGGACACAGTTGGAAACTTGTTCAGGGAAATTTCGCACAAACATTAGGATGTTTTTCTTTACACTAAGAACAATAGACACTTGGAGTAAACGACCAAGTAGTGTGGTAGACAATAAGATTTCAGGGAATTTCAAAACTCGACCTGATGGTTTTATTGGAAGAAATAAGTGGACAGGACTGGCGATCTTTGTTGGACCAAATCGCCTGTTCTCTTCTTGATTGTTCTAATGTTCTAATGTCTTTTGGCCACTCTGTCATAAAGTCTGGATCGGTGGAGTGCTACAGTGATGGTTGTCCTTCTTGAAGTTTCTTCCATCTCCATACAGATTCTCTGGAGCTCAGCCAGAGTGACCATCGGGTTTTTTGTCAACTCTCTTACCAATGTCCTTCTCCCTCGATTGCTCAGTTTGGGTGGGTGACCAACTCTTGGAAGACTTGTGGTTGTTCCAAAACACTTCCATCAATGAATTATGAAGGCCACTGTGCTCTTGGGGACCTGCAATGCTGCAGACCTTCATTTGTGCCTCAACACAGTCCTGTCTCTAAGCTCTTCAGGCAATTCTTTGTACTTCATGGCTTGATTTTTGCTAAACTGAGAGACCTTCTATGGACAGCTGTCAGCCCCATCATTTGAACTGACCCCAGGTGGACTCCAAACAAGGTCTAGAAACATCTTAACGATGATCAATAGAATGGGAACGCACCTGAGCCATATTTCAAGTGTTATAGCAAAGGTTCTGAATACTTGTGTCAATGCGATAAGTCAGTTTTTTTGTAATATATTTGTAAAAGTGTCTAAAGTCTGCTTTTCACGTTGTCATTTGTCACATACCCGCGCATGGGAGGCAGTTTAAGGGCTTAACTGAAGGTATGATGTAGAGTCAGGGGTTGTTGAATGGTACTAATGCCTTTTCTCCTTCTTTCACAGACCATTAGAAGGAAAGCCCAAGAAGATCAACCACTGGCAAACCACGCCCTCCTGCAGACCTCACTTCTGGCTAAGATCCCGCCTCTTCCTGTCCTGCACATATAAGTTCTGAGCACTCCACTCTCCTCCCCAGTCACAGTTTTTGACTCATTGTAGTCTTTTATGACTACTCTGCTTATTGTGTTGTTCCTGACAGTATACAGCAGTGGTCTCTGTGTTCACTGGATGTTCAAACTGCTCTTTATACAGCCTCCAGTTAATCCAAAAAAATGCTGCAAGAATTATTACAAGAACAAGAAAATATGAACACGTAACTCCAGTTCTTAAATCCTTACACTGGCTCCCAGTTAAGTTTAGGGCAGATTTCAAAGTCCTCCTTTTAACATATAAAACATTAAATGGCCGAGATCCGGCTTACTTGTCTGAACTTATCATGACTTACAAACCCGAGTGCACATTAAGATCTCAAGATGCCGGTCTGCTTATGATTCCAAGAATTAATAAAATAACAGTGGAAGGTCGAGCTTTTAGTTACAGAACTGTGGAGTGGTCTGCCTGCTACTATAAGAGATGCCCCTTCGGTCTCAGCTTTCAAATCCCGACCGAAGACTCACTACTTCAGTTTAGCACACCCTGAGTAGAGCTGCTGATTAACTGTACAGACTGCATCTCTGTTGTCAGTCATTAGCACTAAAACATAAGTAACGTGATCGTTAGAATTTGTCACTAACCCTCACCTATTCTGTTTCTCTTCTCGGTACTCAAATGTGGCACTTGGTGCCACGACCCACCTGCCAAGTTGTTTTGCCTGCCTAAGGTAAAGTCATCCCTGATGGAGGATAGCAGGAGTCATCAGGTAGAGAGGTCCTTTCATCGGATTGGCTGGTCCAGCGCTGTTTCAGCTGTGGAATCGTCAAATGGTGAAGGCAGCTTGATGGCTGAGGTCTCCAGGACTCTGAACAAATCCAAATCATATTATGTGATATCATCTACTGTTAAATTCTGCTCCATACAAGTAATTTTTTTATTTTTGTACTGTATTGAGGATTTGTTCTTTTCTGTATATTGTATTGTTATGACCCTTTGATCTGCCTTACCCAAGGTTTCTTTCATTTTTTCCCTGCAAGGGTTTTTTTGGGAGTTTTTCCTCGTCTTGTTAGAGCAGGGGTGCCCACACTTTTTCAGCTTGCGAGCTACTTTTAAAATGACCAGGTCGAAAAGATCTACCTACATTAAAAATTATATATATATATATATACTAGCAGAATACCCGCGCTTCGCAGCGGAGAAGTAGTGTGTTAAGAAAAAGAAAAGGAAAAATTTTTAAAATAACGTAACATGATTGTTAATGTAATTGTTTTGTCATTGATATGAGTGTTGTTGTCATATCTATATATATATATCTATATCTATATATATATATATATATATATATATATCTATCTATATATCTCTATATCTATATCTATATCTCTATATATATCTATATA
>JANRMT010062835.1:8107656-8128627 GCA_026402145.1 Polypterus bichir lapradei | reverse complement strand
GTGGTGTTTAAACAACATGTCCGCCTGTCTGTGTCCGGGCGGGGTTCGCATCTGGCGTAGTCGGCAGGATGCTCCGCCTGGTTCAAGGCGGGGACCTGTTTATAAAAATACTGTTGTGGACCGCCCGGTGCAGCAGGGGACCCCACCCACGTTCCGCGGGTGCTGCGTGCACACAGCCCCGCGGGGTAAAAGAACCCCACGGACCGCCAGGGGTCCGCAGGAAGGCCATGTTTCCCTGATGCGGGTGGGCGGCGTGTCCACCAGGAGTGCAGCGGGCTCTGAGGACCACGCCGTTGCTGCAGGTTCCCGGGACGGCATAGCGTCAAGAAAGGCCACGCCGAGGAGGGGTCCTCGGTTTGACGAGTCCGGGGAGGTGAGTTCCCTGCCTAATGGCAGCCGGCCCGTGGGGGCTGCGCGTGTAACTTCTTTTTCAGGCAGGGACTTCCCGGACCCACGTCAGTGGCAGGCGCATGCCGGTCTGCGGGGCTCCGGCAGCACAGCGGCAGCCGCGAGGGGTGCGGAGGAGGAGACGCTGCAGCTCGATAGGCGCTGGCAACAACACGGCTGCCGGCAACCACGTCGCCGCCGCAGAAGGAGACGCAAGATGGCCGCGGACCAGAAGTCCCTCCCCCTGACAGGCACGCGATTGGACGGTGTGTCTCGTGTGCCCGCCAATGACCGTAGAGAGGCGGGTCCAAGGAACGTCCATCACGGGCAGGGGGGAGACCCGATTGGGCCGGAGGAGAAGGCCCACAGGATGTGGCCGACGTCGGAGGCTGACAGACAGGTAGGCTCCGCGTCGGTTAACTTCCTGTCTTTGCCGGCTGCTCTGGCGGAGCTGGAGATCTCCCTTCAGCCCGCGGAGCAGCGTGTTTTGCAGATGCTATGTGCCATCCGGGCTGAAGTGCTGGTACTGGAGAGGAAGGCGTTCGCGGCGCTGAAGACGTTAGCAACAACGGGACGGCGCAACGCTGGAATCTCCAGCCGGAGGGGTACAGCGGAGGCGGTGAGTACAACCGACTCCGTACAGCATGCAGGAGGGTCTGCTGAACATGGCTGTGATGCTAAGGATCAGCTTCAAGTAAGCAGCCCTCCGACAGGAGGTGCGGCGCCGCGGGCTGTATGCGCGGTGAGGGGGGAGTCCGAGAGGACGCTGAATGGACACGGGCTGCTAAGTGCCCCGGGTCCTAGCGCCCTCCGCCCCGAGTCGGCTGCGGTCTCACGCCGCACTGTAGGGACGCAGACGGGAAAGAGGCGCTTTCTTTTCCATAAGGAGTCTCAAACCATCATGGCGTCCCAGAGCGAAGGGAGGAATAACAGGCTGGGTGCCGATTCCTCCGATATGTCGGGACGCGGTGCTGGGTGCACGCGTCCGGGTGCTGGCGGCCCTCTGCGGCGACAGAGGGAATCCCTGAGGCCGGCGGAGAGAGCGCAGGCGGTGCCGGCGGTTCCACCATCAAGAGGGGCACGGAAGCCGCGGAGAGGGTGCCGAACAGGCAAGTGCCGGGGTGCCGGTTGGAGGGGGGAACGCTGCCAGTGCGTGGCACAGGAAGGGTGCCTTGGCAGCGGTTCTGCCCCTGTGTTGTTCTCTTTTGTAGGGACGGACCCCGGGCGAGCAGTAGGACCTCCTTCGTTGGGGACCTGCCCTCTGATGTCGAGCCGTCTGCGGAAGGATCTCTCTGCTGGTATGCGAATGCCGCCACGGCTGGAGGAGGCTGCAAGGGAGCGAGTGGCTTCGACCAAAGGGGCGCGGAAGCCTCGTTGGGGGTGCCGAACGAGGAGGCCCCGGGGTGCCGGTAAGAGGGGGGAGCACAACCTGTGCGAGGCACAGGGGAGCACCAAGTGGTGGTGCTCAGGCCGTGTCTCCGCCCCTGTCCCTGCTAGGAGTGCGGGGCCGGACCCCGGCTATCCTCGAGTTGGACCCGCTTCGGGGCTGTGCTGCCCTCGCGGGACAGGCCGCTCTTTACCCCGAGTGGTCTTCGCTGGCTGTGGGGCAGTGTCAGGGATGCCAGGGGCCATGACCCGGCCGGGACGCCTTGAGGGACCGGATGTGGGTCTGGGCCCACCCTGGATCACGTGGGGGTTGCCTTCCGGGTTGCTTTGGGGGCCACGGGTACAGGGCATGGAAGCTCCACCCTGTAGGGGCCCGTGGTCACCGCCAGGAGGCGCCCCGATGCCTTGGGGACCTGTTACCCCAGCACTTCCGCCACACCAGGAAGTGCTGGGGGGAAGACTTATGACGGCGCCTGGAGAGCAGCCGGGAGGACAGCCGGCACTTCCGCCACACTGGGGCGTGGCCAGAGGAGGATTGCCGGGAACACCTGGTGCTCATCCGGGAACCCTATAAAAGGGGCCGTCTCCATTCATTCGAGGCTGGAGTCGGGTGGAAGAAGGACGAGGCACGAGAGGAGTGTGGAGGCGGCCCGAAGACAAGGCATTACGTGGCCAGGACTTTTGATTGGGGTATTTTGTGCACGTGACTGGGTCTGAGTGACCAATAGACTGGGGTCTTTGTGACCATTTTATTTGTGTAAATATTGTAAATAAACGTGTGGTGGTGTTTAAACAACATGTCCGCCTGTCTGTGTCCGGGCGGGGTTCACAATATATATATATACACACCATATTTACGCGAGTACTAAGCGTACATTTTTTCCCGAAAATTAGCATTAGAAAATCAGGTGCGCGTCATACACGAGGAAATGTAATTCTGTAATGTTTACTTCTTCTGCTTGGGCTCGCTCGCTCACTCACTCACTCTCTTGCTCTCTTGCTCGCCCACTTGCGCTCTCTCTCTCGCTCACTTGCTCGCTCACTTGCGCTCTCTCTCGCTCACTTGCTCGCGCTCTCGCTCGACAGTGCTCTCTCTCTCCTATACAATCACAATGCGCGTCGTACATGGGGCAAACCTTTTTTCGCGATTTTCTTTTTAAAAATTATGGTGCGTGTCTTACACGAGGGCGTGTGGTACACGAGTAAATACGGTATATATACTGTGAAGGACAGCCGGGTCCCATGCCCGGCAGGGACGCCCCTGCTGCTTATGTTCTGGGGGAGCCACCATGGGCACTCCAGTACCTCCCTCGGGACGCTTGGTGGCAGCCTCCATGGCTGACGGTGATTCCCCAACCACCCGCAGGGCTCCATGGGAGATGGAGTCCTCCACAGCCTGGTTGGGGGCTCGGATGGCCGCTAGGGGGAGCTGCATGGACTTCGCAGCCTGGCTGGATGAATCTTCAGCCCCACCCGGAGGTGCAATTAGGACTAGGTGGTCAAGCACCTGGAACACTTCTGGGTGGGTTATAAAAAGGGCCAGCCACCACCACTCGAGGAGCCAGGGTCAGGAGGAGGAGGACTACGCTTGTGGAGGAGTGGTGGTAGATGAAGAAGAGTGTGTTGTGTTGTGATTTAGTGTTGGTGCTTTGGGACTGTGTTTGGGCTGTGTGGCACGGGGAAGACGTGTCCCACAGCTGAAGAAAAATAAAAGTATTTGTACTTTTTATACGTGCCTCCGTGTCTTTCTGTGTCGGGTCAGGCACCTATATAGCGCCTTAGTTACAATACATAGCATTCGAAGTCTGAATCACAATCTGATTGTATGGGTCCTACCAGGTAACGCGTGCGGTTGGTCTGCAAGTCGGCAAACATCCGCCACGAGTGCTCTCTCAGTTGCGAGAAGCAGATCATAGAATGTTACATAGTTAACTGTCAAATAATGCAAAGAGTACGCAACACGTGTTTCGCCCTATTTTGGGCTCATCAGGCATACACACTCAACTGCACCCCTCATCGGGGATTGAACCTTGGACGTCAGACAAACACACTTCGATTGTGACATTGTGAGAAAAAAAATCCTCTTCCAATTCCACATTCAGCCCATACCCTTACAAACATTTTTTTTTAAATCCCTTCTTTAGTCGATATAAATTGGAAGTCTAACTAGATCACAGCCGGAGTGTTACAGTAGCTTGCACGTTTGATCGTGCGTGCAGGATGACCAGTGTGTTAGAAGAAAAGAGATCTCAGACTGGCCGCCCTGTATGTCAATCAAGTGGCAAATGGCATAGGGAGGATATATGATGGACTAACGTTTAAAAAAATATTTTTTTGAATGCAATGTGATCTACCTACACTACCTTTGCGATCTACCGGTCAATCGCGATCGACGCATTGGGCACCCTTGTCTTAGAGAGTCAAGGCTGGGGGGCTGTCAAGAGGCAGGGCCTGTTAAAGCCCATTGTGGCACTTCTCGTGTGATTTTGGGGTATACAAAAATAAATTATACTGTATTGTCTCAAACACCAGTCCTGGAGGGCTGCAGTGACTGCAGGTTTTCATTCTAACCCTTTTCTTAATTAGTGACATGTTTTGCTGGTAATTAACTTCTTTTGAAACCATTTTAATTGACCTGCTCGTGAAGACTCAGACCCCTTAATTGTTTCTTTTTCCTTATTTAGCAGCCAAACAATAATGAGATAGAAAATGAGCCAAAACATAACCAGCAAACTGTGTCCATCATACAATATCTGAAAATAAGGAAAAGTGAAGGGCTCAGTAATGTTGATCTGCTCAGGTCCACAAAACATTGTCATAGTGTTCCTAGAAAAGCGGAAATCAACAATTCTGGAAATGTCTGCTATTGCACAATGAGAGCAGCAACAAGCCATGGAATTTAATAAATGACAAGACTCAGCGCCTAATTAAGCAATTGGTTGGAGTTTGAAGCCCTGACTTAGTTGGTCTTCTGTTGGCTCCCTCACTTTACATTTCATTTCTGTTTGGGTGCCATTTAAGGAAAGAAATGAAGCAATTCAGAGGAACGATCAGGGCAGCCAATCTTAAAGAAACAAGTCAATTAAAATAAAAGGAAAAGGAGTTAATTAGCACAAAAAACTAGTCACCAATTAAGAATAGGGTTAGAATGAAAACCTGCAACCACTGCGGCCCTCCAGGACCAGAGTTTGAGACCACTGGTATATGGGGTGAATCCCCCAAACCTTCGTTCTTGTTTCTTTTGTTTCATTACACATTTTGTGGTGTTGAGTTTTGTTTGATGAAGGAAAAAAATAATTTAAGGCTGCAACACAACAGCATTTGACAAAGTGAAGGGGTCTGAATACTTTATGAAGGTAAAGTTTCACTGTACTATATATACAGGGTGGCCCACGAAAAAGTGGCCCGCCTCCACTGAGACGACTGATCAAATTTGGTACTCATATTTACAGAGGATGCTGAAAGTGATGCCCTTGTGTGTCAATACATCTCTGTGCCCGTTTCAGCATGTTCTTGTACACTATCAGCAGCAGACAAAGACGGGAGTTGTCTCGGTGGAGGCAGGCCTCTTTTTGAGACTGGAGAAACCCAGACAACATAAGAGTTGTCCAAGACCTGTGTCTGAAGCATCATTCTGCAAAGCAAACGGTAGAGAAAAGTCAGGAGTAATCAATGCAGGTGCTGTAGTGAGGGCTTGTTTCAAGTCACAGAATCTGGCCTCTTCTTTCCCATCCCATGACACCTTATTAGGAGTATGCTGGGAAATGGGGAATGTATCGAATATAGCATCCTGCCAAACCCAGGAAGGCCTGGACCGTCCTCTTTGTCTTCTGATTGGAGTCTTCAGAATTTGTATTCATAATGGTATCAACCTCGGTACACTGGGTCAGTATAGTACCTCTGTCCACTAAGGAGCATAAATATTTAGCTTTTGTAAATCCAAAGAAACATCTTTTAGGATTTATTTTTAGCCCAGCTTCGCTTACTTCCAGGAGTACCACACATAGCTGTTGTACAAGATTTTCCCATGTACCAGAATAGATGATGACGTCATCCAGATATGTGGCACTATAGGCTTGATGGGGATGAAGCACTCTATTCACCAGATGCTGGAAAGTCTCTGGTGCCCCATGCAAACCAAATGAGAAGACTCTATGCTGCCAATGACCACTAGGTTTACTGAATGTGATCTTTTCCTTCACAGATTTCATTAAAGGAATTGGATTGTACCCTTTTGTCATGTCAAGCATGGTCAAACACTACGCTCTCCCAAGCAACTTGAGGAGTTTGTGCATTTGCAGCATTGAGTAATGTGATTTAACTGATGAAAGTCATTGCAAAAGCTGCAATTTCCATCTGGGTTTGGGACCAGTACGATGGGGCTGTACCAGGGGGTGAAACGTTCCTCAATAGCACCAAGATCCAGCATACGTCTGATCTCAAGTTCAACTTCCATTGGTTTGACTTCTAGGAGGCAGTTTGAGTGTTCTCTGATAACAACCCCAGGCTCCCTAACAATGTCAAGTTCTCCTTAACAAAGGGAAGTTCTTGCGTGTGGTTCATTCACTACTTACAGGAACGACGAGATGGCTTCTTCAGGCTCTCGCTGTTCTTCAGGGAATAAATTTGTTTGTGTGAAGAAAAAGTGGGGTTGTCTGGTGTAGGGATCAAGATCGCTTTTCTTCCAAGGTTTCAACAGGTTCATGTAATATGCTCACTTGACAGGTCAATAATTCAGTTGTTTAACTAAATAAAACTAAACAGGATTGTGGTACCACAATTATAATAACGAGCCTGGGCTGACTACGCACGCTCAGTGTTTATTTTTACAAAGGGGTGTGATTTTTGCAAATCTATCATGTAACAGCACAATATATTCCAGAATATAAGTGGAAGGATTGCCTCCTCTTTCCAACCTTCTTTTAAGATGTTTAAAATTCCTCGGAGCTGCCATACATATAACAGTTTGAAAAGTAACAAACCTGTGAAGGCTAATGGGCTCAAATAGACAAACAACATGTGGAGGGGTAACTGATCCCAGTCCCCTCTTTGATAGTTGTACAGTTAGAACGTAGAAAACTATTTTTTAAAACCTTGCTTAGATTCCAAAAGGTTTGCTTTTAAAAGGTGGATTTATAAGGTGGTCCATATGCAATTTGCCAGATTAAGCTCCTTTATGAATCTCGAGTCAACATAAAACTTTGTGTACATCACGTGCTTTGAGCCAATCCCAGTCACCGCACTTCAGTAACTACCATGAGTGGGACGAGCATCCCAAAGGGTGAAAAGGGACTGTATTGGAACTTGTGACTGGTTTGGGTGGTATTTTTTTGGTATTGGGTGCTTAGTGGCTCCTCTTACTGGTAGCACCATTCATGGCATAAAAACACCTTTAATTACTCAGAATCTAACTGATATTTAAATTTGCTCAGGTTTCGAAATGACCTCTCCATTACAAACCATGGAAGAACAGAAGGAAAAAAGACAGAAAACAAAACTTACTAAACGCAATCACAAGTCCAATCCCTTCTTCTACTAGAAGGGATGTGGTCGAGTGGCCCCCCGGGAATACTTCAGGTGTCACAGCATAGCCTGTTGGAAGAACTTCTGGGTGAAACAGAAGTAGTGTAAAGTGAAACGCTTGGGTCATGTTTGGGGTGGCGACACCCATGGAACCCAACAAGGCTGCCCTATGCCACTCCAGTTCCCAGCATGTCTTGCGGGTGTCCACACAGGTAGCATCTCCCAAGGAGGCTGCCATCTAGTGTGTGGGGGAGGAGTAAGTAACCCTACCAGGTTGTCTCCCCTTCTCCTTCCATCTTACTGGCCTCCCAGCCAGATAAGACTCTTCAGTACATCCTTGCTGGTAAGCCCACCTACAAATTGACAAGCTTGTCTTCTGGCAGGGACAGGGAACATCTTGCCCTTCTTTGTGCCCACTTACTTACCATGGCCTCCCAGCCATGTAAAACATAGGAACCCATCCTGACAGGGATGCCAGTACATGAGTGCCATCCATCACACTATCTATCGATAGACAGATACTTTATTCATCCCCTCAGGGAAATTCTATATATCTCTTATGCAGTGTCTTTCACATCTATCTATCTATCTATTGTGACAGATAGGGGGCGCTATCGCTCCCTTGAACCCTTGTCCACGACTCCAGACACCAGATAAAAGTCCACAAGTTGACTTTATTCAAATGCCACAGTGCACAAAGCACCCTCTCCTCCACTATACTCATTAAATACACAATCACAATAATAATAAACAAATTCTCCACTCCCAGACGCGTTGCCAGCCTTCCACCCAGCTCAGCTCAACGCTCTGGTGTCTCGCTCAGTCTTTTATAGTCCTTGTCCCGGGCAAGTGTTTTGCCCTCTCTGTCCACGTGACTAGGAACACTTCCGGGTCAGATAAAATGCTGTTTCTTTACCCCGGAAGCACGTCATTCCCCTTGTCCATGTGTACTTCCGGAGCGTAGGGAAAATAGTCACTGCTCCTCCCTGCAGCGCCTCCTAGTGGCCCCCATGGTATCCAGCAGGGCTGTAAAGGAAAACTCCAACGTCCTTAATTCCCTGCTGGCATTCGGGGCACCTCCATGCTGCAGGGAGGGCTCCACTTGGCGGCTTGGGGGTATTGGCCAGTATGAATGGCCAGCCAACCATCACACTATCTATTTATCTATCTATTATATAGGGCCTTTCCTATATATATATTTATTATACAGTCTTGTGCACTCCAACAGATTCATGCCTAGATGTAAAATGTGACTAGATAAACCTGAAAATTGTAAAAGTCTTCATTTATTTTAGACTGCTGTTTAATAAAGTGGCCACATTGCTATTATATTTGTAAATAAAGTTCTGTTTAAAATTCAGTGATCTCCCTATCTACTGTATCTTGTGTCCATCTGCCCCTGAAAGTTGTGCTTTATTTAAAGTATTTGTACTCTCCCTCCCTCCTGTTTCTTACCGTCATGCTTATTTTAAAGTATTCATCATAAAACTGTAAATTCTTGCCTTGGCCTTCTAAAGCATTTTTGAAATTTGCTGCAGGCCTAATCTAGCTGACTTTCAGAGAGCTCAGTACCCCACTGTGCAGGAGTGTACATGTTTCTTTAATCCCCACAGATCGTATTGATTTTTATTTTATATTTCTTAAGCTCTTCTTAAGCGTGTTTCGCATTTTTCCACTGCAGCCCGATCTTTTCTCCGATCAAAGTCTGCTAATGAGCTCATTATTATTAAGGGTTGTTCCCTATCAGACCATTAAGTGGCTTTGCTGGGTGGTCAGATGGCAAGGAATGAAGATGCAGTGTGTCTGTGAAGCTCCATCTATGGAGGAGTTCAAATTGCACCTAAAGGCCCACCTTCTGTCACTTGCTTAGACCTGTGGCTTTACATTTTGATTTCTCTCCACCAAAGTGATACGGATTCAACTGTGTCGGCATGTCCTCTCATGTAATTTGTCATGTTTTAAATGATCTTTTACGACTCCTTATTGCTGTGGAAATGTTTTCTTCTTTTGTATGAGTTCTAAAGCACATCCAACGGTTTGCTCTTTGAAGGGCGCTATATAACAAAGACTGAGTGACTTATCCAAGATAAAGACTCTGCTCCTTCACCTGGAATCATCTGTGAGCTGCGGTGTGGATTCTTACGGTTTGGTGGTGAATATCAAATAGCTTCTCCCATTCTTCTGATCTCATAGATGCTCAACTGGATTTGTTTCATTTGAATTCATTCAGATTCATCAGAATCCACAGAACAGAGCAACAAATCCACAAATCCAGAGAATCAGAAGAAACTGATACACGCAGAATTAAGTCCAGGCAGCACTCAATAACAACCTGAGCGATGCCATCTCATCCTTCAGAATATAAAGGCGGAGGGCGGTCCCATGGGCATGATGTCATGGTGGCCCCGCCTCCAGCTACAGAAAACATAGAATGTTGAAACATTTACAGATATGGTACATCAAAACTAAATAATAATAATAATAATAAATACTGACAGAAATAGGAACATGAAAAATAATTTAAAAAATATTAAATAAGGCAATAAAACAGAAAACAGAAGTCCAGGCTTTAAAATAACATCAATGATCCACTGCAGGACCAATTGCTTAGTCTTACTTAACAGGCAGGGGGGCGGTCCTTCTCTTGTGATGCCAAGATGGCCACGCCTTCTAGAGGGTTCCACCCACAAAACACAATGAATGGAAGAACACTTAAAGGCACAGCACATACATAATAATAATTAATAATAATACATTTTATTTTTAACTATAAAAAAAAACAGAAATTGCATAAAAATGTGAAAAACATTAATTAAAAAATAATAGAAACAACTGAACAGAAATTATAATATGTATATTATATAATATTTAATAATATTTAAGAAATAATATTTCAAAAATAACAAAATGACACTGAAACAGAAAATATACAGAAGTCCAGCTATAAAACATAATTCTAAAGATCCACTGCAGGGCCAACTCCTTAGCCTCACTTATATAGGCTCAGGGGCGGGGTTCTTCAATTGTGATGTCAAAGTGGCCCCGCCTCCTAAAGGGTTCCAACTCCAAAGGCACAACCCATAAATACCAAATAACAAAAAAAAAAAAGGAAATTTCACAAAAACATGAAAAATATTAATTCAAAAATAACACAAAAATAACAAAATTAAACTAAAACAGAAAACATACAGAAATCCAGGCTGTAATGTAACATCAATGATCCTCTTCAGGACTAACTCCTTAGCCTCACTTATATAGGCTGGGTGGTGGTCCCTACAATTATGACATCAAGGTGGCCCCGCCTCCTAAGGGTTCCACCCACAAAACACAAAGAATGAAAGAACACAATACATAAATACTAAATAATGAACAAACCAAAGAGAAATTACACAAAAACATGAGAAGTAATATTTCAAAAATAACAAAAGCAACACAAAAAAAATGTGTGCTGCCAGCAAGGCTGCCAGTGTAAAAAAGGAAAAGGACCAGGGGCCTCAGGTATAAATGTTGCGTACACACAAAAATGTTGTATACTCCCGTTTCCACGCTCAAATCGCGATGTAACAAACCTAAACTTGTCATAAAGCCACACACATTTTCATGGTAGCTCAAACCCTGGCATACGCAAGTTCTCCGCTCGGTTTTGCAAACTGGCAGCACCCAGTGTCAAAGCAGTGCTTTTGTTCCAGTGTGGTTTCCCTTTCTTTTTAGATTCACATCCCTGACACGGCTTTATGATATACACTGAAATTAACCGCATATCGTTTATTAGTTTAAGGCATCTGATTGTAATTAACCTGTAACATTATAATGGTCCACAGAATGGTCAAACTATTCCAAATACCATAGCTGCTTTAGCGTTGTTACTCTCACTGCACCTTCTTCTTCTTCATCTTCTTCTTTCAGCTGCTCCCGTTAGGGGTTGCCACATCGGATCATTTTTTTCCATATTACTCTCACTGCAACACTCGAAGTATTTATATGACTGTTACTGAGTGGGGAATCACAGTTCAGCAGCTGATCGGAAAGAGAATTATCGGTATACAGCATCAAGCACACGCTGCCTCAGCCATGCTGTCTCTTTGAACTGTTCTCATATGACAAACGCTTCCTGTACGGACCTCGCTGTTCACAAACAGTTTCATCCCAAGAGCTCTAAACGCACTCAATCAAGTGCTCCTTGTAGAACTGTCTGTACTTATAATTACAATCACCTCACTGTAAACTTGGGATACAGTTATAATATTACACAACCTGAGCAACTTTATAAAGCACGTATTTACATATGATGACGATATCATTTTTAAGATGAAATGCAGCAAAATATGTTTATTACATTATACAGATAAAATGTTAACATCATTTAAATAATCCATATCTATATATATAATTCACTAAGGGCACGCAAGACAGTGCGCGCAAGCAAGACAGAGAGCCACTCCCGCCAACTCACAGAGCCCCACCCACCAACTCTAAGACCATGGGATACGCTCGACAGAGCTCCGCCCGCCAACTGCAAGCCTCCTCCAGCGTCCACCGTCGCTCTCGAGGCATGTGCACTGCCTGCTCATGTGCCCGCACGCAACAACTCACCAAACACAGCCTCAGTCGCTTTAATCTGTGCTACAGTCCACATGAGAGAGACACACACACAGGCGCACGAGAGAGAGAGAGACACACACACAGGCGCACGAGAGAGAGAGAGACACACACACAGGCGCGCGCGTGTATTGTTGCAATGTTACTTTTCTTGGTTGTTTATTAAGTTACGGAATTTTCAAATGTTCATTTTTTTCCCTGTGCTTAAAACTCATTAAAAAAAAGTGTTTTTAGCGAGCGGTTCGTAGCACTATAGCGCGAACTCTTGCAGTGTTAGTTTTCTCTGTTGTTCAAGGTTTTCTCGGTGTTAGTCAATGTTTTTACATTTAGTTTACTATTACGCTGTGCATCCTATGGTAAAATTAACTATTTTTGTGCTTAAAAACTTAAAAAAATATATATTTACGTACAGTTCATATGGTCTGGAATGGATTAATTGTATTTACATACAATCCTATGGGGGAATTTACTTCGGTTAACGACCAAATCGGTTTACAACCAGAGTTTTTAAACAAATTATGGTTGTGAACCGAGGTTCCACTGTATATATAATGGGGTACGCACGACAGAGCCCTGCCCGCCAACTCTCACCCTCCTCCTGCATCCACCCTCGCTCTCGAGGCATGCGCACTGCTTGCTCATGTGCCCACCCCAACACTTCACCAAACACATCCTCACTCGCTTTGGTCTGTGCTACAGTCCACATGCAGCTGTGAGCCACGTTGACTGTTCACGTTGATAATTATGCGCCGTATGCTACGCCGTGGGCTGGCTAGTTGTTATTAATTAAACATGTGAGGACACGGTGTCGCAGCGCGCTCCGTTCATGGATTGGTCCTGCCTCGCGCTGTATTCTTGCTAGGAATGGCGTGACCCTGGAAGGATTGATGGATAGAATAATTAAACACGTACTACAAAGATATTTCAATGTTCCTTAAAAGTTTTGAAGAATCTGCGTTCTAAGCTTACAGATGGCTTAACGTCTATTACAGAGCTGATTGTGTGGCGACTGGTTACTTGGAGAAAGAAAAGGAAGGACGGGAATTAGAGGGGAGGTTAGTATGTTTGAAAGAGACAGTACTGCTGCAACAACAACAACAACATTTATTTCTATAGCACATTTTCATACAAACAATGTAGCTCAAAGTGCTTTACATGATGAAGAAAGAGAAAAAAGACAGAATAAATAATTAAAATTAGGGAACACTAATTAACATAGAATAAGAGTAAGGTCCAATGGCCAGGAAGGACAGAAAAAAAACAAAAAAAACTCCAGACGGCTGGAGAAAAAAATAAAATCTGCAGGGGTCCCAAGGCCACGAGACCACCCAGCCCCCTCTGGGCATTCTACCTAACATAAATGACCTCAATCAGTCCTGATTGTATTCAGGGTTCTCATGGAAGAATTTGATGATGATGGTCATGTGGACTTCTGGCCTTTAATCCATCAATGAAAGGACATCACGGTGCTTTAATTAGGTGGTGGTGGTGATGATCGCCACCTCAGAAAACCGGAAAATAAACAAAAGAATTTCAATACTTTATTGTCATGTGTACAAGTACAAGTACCATCTACAATGAAATGCCTGCTTGCATGTGCCCTGCAGACAGTGAACATAGACAAAAAAAAAACACACAAACACAATAAATAAATGAATATAAACAAGTAAATAAATAAAACCAGAACCCTAGGAATAAATAGAGACAGTGGCAGAAGTGAATGTGCAGGTAGCAGTGGAGGTGACACAAGGTTACTGATTGTTCATGAGTCTGATTGCAGTTGGGTAGAAACTGTTCCTGAACCTGGAGGTGTGCATCCCAATGGACTTTAGTCACTTCCCAGATGAGGAAGAGGGTGAAAAGTGACAGCTGGGGTCCCGCCTGATACGGTTCATTTCCCTGAGACAGCGTGTAGTATGGATGTCCTGGATCACAGGGAGCTGTGTGGCCGTCATCTGCTGTGCCGTATTCACCACCCGCTGCAGAGCTCTGCAGTCCTGAACTGAGCAGTTGCTGTACCAGGATGTGATGCCTCCTGTTAGGATGGACTCCACAGTACACCTGTAGAATCTGCACAGTGTTGTGGGAGACATCCGGGCCGTACTCAGTCTCCTGAGGAAGTAGAGGCGTTGTAGAGGGCTTTCTTGACTACTGCTTCCACAGTGTGACTTCACCACTTAAGGTCATCAGTGAGGGTGACTCCGAGGAACCTAAAGTTGCTAAACTGCTCCTCAGCCTCACCTCCGATGTAGATGGGGCTGTGCTCTGTTACCTGTTTGGAGAAATCCACACAATCATTTCCTTAGTTTTGCTAACGCTGAGGGTGAGGTTGTTGTCCTGACGCCATTCTGACAGGAGTCTGACCTCCTCCCTGTAGGCCGTCTCATCATCCTCGCTGATTAGACCTATTACAGTGGTATCGTCAGCAGACTTGAGGATGGTGTACGAGCTGTAGGGGTTAGTATGGATTTTGGAGCAACCATGAATAATAATGATAATTAATTGAATCCTGCAATAAATTATTTCACCATAGGTCGCAGCAAGCATCTTGAGGGAGGCAGGAACAATCTCTGGATGGGGCACCAGCTCGTCACTATCACTGCATCACCGTGGCCCCCACCAACACCACAGACTAATCCTTCCCCATATGACCAGCTAACCAGATATTCCTACAGGTGGTCATCTGGTGCTCCACTCAGGACATCAAACCCACCTGACTTACTTTTCCAACAGTCCAACTGCACCTCTCGTCTCCACATTTCTGAACCTGAAGCCCCTTTGCTCTTCCACAGAAACAGAAATACAATACAATACAATTGATTTTTGTGTAGGCCAAAATCACACAAGAAGTATCGCAATGGGCTTTAACAGGCCCTGCCTCCTGACAGCCCCCCAGACTTGACTCTCTAAATAGACAAGGAAAAACTCCCAAAAGTTAGGGAACAATAAATGGAAGAAACCTTGGGAAAAGAAGTTCAAAAAGAGACCCCTTTCCAGGTAGGTTGGGCGTGCAGTGGGTGTCAAAAAGAAGGGGTCAATACAATACAATACAATACGCAGAACAGAACACAAGTAATCCTCAATACAGTATAAGAGTAAAATAGAAATATTACAAGTACAGAGTAGAATTCAACAATAGATGATATCACATAATATGATTTGGAATTGTTCAGGGTCCTGGTGACCTCAGCCATCAAGCTGCCTCTCCCTATTGGCCATTTCAAGCTGAGCCAGCTCTGGGCCAGCCAATCCGATGAAACAACCCCTCTACCCGATGACTCCTGCGATCCTCCATCAGAGATTTCCTTCAGAAATGTCATGAAGCTTCCTGGTCCAGACAGCATTTCTCCCTCCACACGAGGACATCATGCCGACCAGTTAGCACCTGTTTCTACAGACATTTTCACTCCAGTCTTCAGCTCAAAGCAACGTCCATACTTGTTTGAAAGAATCCACAATCATCCCCGTGCCGAAGATGTAAAGCATTTCCTGTCTACACGATTACAGGCCAGTGACAATGAGGACCCTTGAACTCCTGGTTCTTCAGCCTCTCAGATCTGTCACAAATCCTCTCCTTGACCCACCACAGTTTGCTAACCATGCCAACAGGTCAGTTGAGGATGCAGTGAACATGGCTTTCTGCCACATCTTGAAATGTTTAGACACCTCATCTACTTCTGCTAGGATCTCATTTGTGGATTTCAGTTTCAGTGCATTTAACACAATCAGACCAGAGCTTCTCCACAACAGACTTCTCACAATGAATGTGGACCATGCCACATGGATCTCGGACTTTCTATGGAGTGGATGTCGAACAGAGAAGGTGGACCACCTAACCCCGATTACAGGGTCCCCTCAGGGCAGTGTTCTGTCCCCTCTCTCTTATTCACTCTCTGCATTACTGACTGCACCTCCATGACACTGCTGTCAAACTGCCGATGACACCACCCTGACTGGCCTGATCACAGCAAAAACTGGTCACCAATTAAGAAAAGGGTTAGAATGAAAACCTGCAGTCCCTGGGGCCCTCCAGGATTGGAGTTGGGTACCCCTGGATTAGACCCTCCTTAGGCAGTTTGCAGGTGGACCTGACTGTTGTAAGACGCTAGAGGTCACTTTTGCCTCTTTCAACCCAACAGACAGACGCTGACACCGGGTAAAAGCACCAAGAAGTATTCTTTTTATTCTTTTACTTCTTGAAATAGTGCCCAAAAGCACCTCTGCCACCATACACAGGCAAAACACCAATAATCAGCACAAATCTCTCCTCCAATCCTCCCAGCAAGCTCTATCCTACTCCCTCCCAACTCCAGCTTGCTTGCTGGGTCTCCACCAGTTCTTTTTATAGTCCTTGACCCGGAAGTGCTTCTATTCCTCCGTCCATGTGACTTCTCAGCACTTCTGGGTCAGATGGAGAATTGTATTTATCTTTAGTATTTCTGTGTTTCCGTCCGAAAATAAAGATCCGTGTAGCATCTCCTGGCGGTACCCACAGTACCCAGCAGGGCTGTGAAGCTAAACTCCAAATCCCATGGTGCCCTGCAGGAATCCGGGGTACCGCTATGCTGCAGGGACATCTTCATCTATCTTCTGGGTGGGTGTAGTGTCCCTCAGAAGCTGCTTTCCCCCATATTTCCCCTCTATGGGCATCCCGGCTAGGTTGAGCAGCCGGCCGTCCACCACACTGTCTTATTTAAACCACAGATGTCAAAGGTCTGGAGTTCTCATTTCTATGGATGTTTGTATTGGTTGTCATCATGACAAGATCAAAAGAGCTCTCAGAAAGAAGGCTGTGAATGCCTAGGGGTCTAGGGGGAAATCAAAAGTGGCCTTGATTTCAAATAACTGCTAATTTGTCCATGACTAGCCAACCCAGCAAATTCAGCCTAGGAATTGACCATTTGACACCAAAAGAAGTCTCCAAGGACCTGAAAAATGTCATTGTGGATCTTCAGGTGACTCTTGTAACTCTTGATGTTGTCACACACGTGTGATTGGGAGGCAGCTAAAATGCCTGAATAATAGTAGTACCATGCCAGACCAGGGGGTGGCAAGGTGCACTAACTCTCTCTCAATCCTCTGCAGACCATCCACAGGAAATCCTACTAGGTCCGGGCGCCATTAATGACATCACTTTTGGCACTGACGCTACTGATGATGTCACTTCCGATCCTGAAGATGCCATTTCCGGTTCCAACTCTATCGACGGTGTCACTTCCGGTCCCGATAATGTCACTTCTGGTTCTGGTCTTGATGTCGTCACTTCCTGTCCTGGCCTTTAAATCCGCCATATTTTCACTCTTAAATCAGTTCTGTTTTGGACTCAAACCTTTGAACAACTCAACCAAAATGACCCTATTGCAGCCAGGGCATTATATACGGGTGGCTTCCCCAAACCTTTTTGATGTCTGTGGACTGTATTTGTGACAACGTGAAAGTGCATGCATCTATACAATGGCTGACCCTGTGCTCTGGAACCCCAAAGGTCACATGACAAGACAATTTCCCCTCAGGGATTAATACAGTGTACCAAATCTACAATCAGAAAGAGATGGGACAGACGTGACCTGCATGCGAGGTCCGAAAAGAACATCCAGAGCAATGACAGTTTGGCAAAGACGAGGCCTTCAGGAACAACGGACAGATGGATAAAAGTCTGAGATGTTTGGCCATAGCGACAAGAACCTCATACCAGTTGTAAAGGATGGTGGAGGAAATGTTCTCTTTGGGTTGGCTTTGCTGTTTCCAGGCCTGGGCAGCCTGGGCAGCCTGGGCAGCTCGCACTCGTCAAGTCCATTCTGAATTCTGCATCATCTCCAAGTGTTCTTGAGGAGAATGGGAGGCCATCTGTCCACAAGTTGAACCAGAAATGGAACTTTTCAGCATGATGACGATCCATGGCTCCGAAAGAAGAAATGGAGAGTTAGGGAGTGTCCCAGTCTAAGCCCAGATTTAAATTCCATTGAAATGTCATGGAGGGGGAGTTGAAACAGGCAGAACGTGGAAGAAGAACCATAAACATCTCACAACCAAAGGGAGTTTGAATGGATGACTCGTGAGAAATTTCACTGAGTTGTTGTCAGAGACTGGTGGGCAGTTATGGAGAAGTCATTTCTGCCAACAGGGGGGCAACACCAGCTTCTGGGGCCAAGGGTGGACTTGGTTTTTCCCCAGTAGACCATCACATCTGCTGAAATTACTGTTTGGTGAATGATTGAAATGGCAAAAAGTTTCCTTGGGGTTTTATTTGAGTAGACCACCATTTTCTACAGGCTCTGTCTGTATGAAGATCTACTGTTCATGTATGTTAACCCTTAAACTGCCACATACTTGGTGGGGGTTAATGAACCCCTGGACGCCAAATTCTTTTTTTGCTGTAAGGAAACATCAGAATTCACCGAGAAAAAGTTCAATTTTAATGGAACACGAATTTTTTTCACGCAAAGAGCATCACAATTACTGCAACACTGATCATTTTACACATTGCCAATGAAGTATAAAAACTAAAAAAAAACTACTGCAACAATCAATTATTATATATGCAAGGAGCAACTGGCAACATTGATGATTCAGTAAATCACCGCGCCAACTGTGCTTGAACTGGCTGAACGCAAACACACGGAGGCCAACACTGATTCTTGCAGGCTTGTCTAGTGCAGCGGCTGAATCTGACGGACAGTGATGCTGATTGGCTAGTTGGCACTAGTGGTCATAACCTGGCTGCTCGCCGAATGGACGGCATGAACTGATCAGCTCCAGTGTGATATCAGCATGATATATTAGCGTGTAGAATCAAAGCAGACATGGGGTCATGAAAAAAATGGACAGAGGGTCATGTAGAATCAAAGCAGAAATGGGGTCATGTAAAAAACGGGCAGAGGGTCATGTAGAATCAAAGCAGACATGCGGTCATGTAAAAAAATGGGCAGAGGGTCATGTAGAATCAAAGCAGAAATGGGGTCATGTAAAAAACGGGCAGAGGGTCATGTAGAATCAAAGCAGACATGGGGTCATGTAAAAAACGGGCAGAGGGTCATGTAGAATCAAAGCAGTCATGGGGTCATGAAAAAAATGGGCAGAGGGTCATGTAGAATCAAAGTGGAGGCGGAGTGGTGGCTCTGAGGCTAGGGATCTGCACTGGCAATCAGAAGGTTGCCGGTTCAAATCCCATTAATGCCAATAGGGACTCTACTCTGTTAGGCCCTTGAGCAAGACCCTAAACCTGTTTTTGCTGAGTGCTTTGAGTAGTGAGAAAAGTGCTATATAAATGCAAGGAATTATTATTATTATTATTATTATTATTATTAAAGCAGACATGGGGTCATGTAAAAAAAAAGATCAGAGGGTCATGTAGAATCAAAGCATACATGGGGTCATGTAAAACATGGGCAGACGGTCCAAATTGCACTGGAAACCGACTATAGTCAGTTGCGGAGTTCAACGAATGTATGTCGCTGAAGATATTCAGCTCTGGCGTGCTGGCAAAATGCATTTTTGAACCGACTATAGCCGGTCGCCGCGGTTTAAGGGTTAAAACATTCAAACCGTTTCCATGGGGTGTACTTACTTTTTCACAGGCCTGTATATGGTGTTGTTTCATTGTATTTTCCTTGTTATGTGTTTTTGATGCAATGCCAAGGGAAATCCCGAGAAACTGTGTAGCCCACCAGTAGTTCAGGATGGGTTCAGTACAAAGTGTGTGGAAAGTGACGGGGTCTCAGTACTTTCCAAATCCACTGTAAATACAAAATGATAATAAGCATGATGGTATTTTATAAAATAGCATTAAAAAAAAAATAACAACAGAAAACCCTGGCTGAAACATCACATCCCAAAGGCTTGCAATGCCCTGGACTTCACAAGGCCATCTGACCCTAAATAGGATGGTGGCTTCATATTTTCACTTCAACGTAACCCGCCCAGTAGACAGTGAGAGCAGCTGTGTGCACTCTGTGTGTATTATCTATCCGGTCTTGAATCACTCGTCCTTCCTTTCCATGTCAGCTCTTGTAATTGCAAACTTCCTGAAGGCTCATAAAGTATTTGGCACATTGAGATTTGCCCATCCATGCTCAAGTCAGTTCTCTTTTTTTCTCTCCAGTGCACCATACTAACTCACAAATTGCTCATACCTTTATTGCAAATGCAACGTTCCCTTTTGTGCAGATGTGCAATTATGCAGCTATTGTAATCTTGGATCAGACTCCTCTCACAGTACAGCCTCTCCAACGGGGGTCCTTGGTGGTTTAACCCACTGCAGTTTGCAGAGGCCAACTTTGTAAAATGTGTCCTCACAGATGGACTGTTTTATTGAGCCTAAATCCGCCTCACATATTTCATGCGCATCCGTGTGGGAATTTCTTGAGATGTTCTTGTGTGGCTAAATAATATCTGACTCTGCATAAAAAAGGAATGTTAGGACTGGCAGGACCCATCTTGATGTCTGAAAACCTGCAACGGCGAGCGCTCGAGGCTGAAGAGGACTTCCTGTCTCCGAAAACTGTGCATTACGTGGAGCTGCTCACACTGTGGATATCGAGAGAAAAGAAAAAGAATATGAGCAATAAGTTAAAACAAAAACATATGAAGAAGGGTTATAACTATCACCTAAAATATGAATACTGAAAACGTAATGTTTATTTTTTCTCCAGCCGTCTGGAGTTTTTTTGTTTTTTCTGTCCCCCCTGGCCATTGGACCTTACTCCTATTCGGTGTTAATTAATGTTGATTTATTTTGTTTTCTTATTGTGTCTTTTATTTTTCTATTCCTTATTATGTAAAGCACTTTGAGCTACTGTTTGTATGAAAATGTGCTATATAAATAAATGTTGTTGTTGTTGTTGTTGTTGTAACAAAATCCATATAAGAGAAGATGTTGGGTTTACCAAAAATGTTAAACTACTTTACACAAATGGACAAGGCAACCAAGTATGGTAAACTCTGCTTGAAAAAATTAAATAAATGTGACATAAAATATTATAATAAATAGAGAGATGTGAAAGACACAATATAATTAACTGATAGATAGATAATACATTTTATTTATGTAGCACCTTTCCCATGCTCAAGGATAGAT
>JANRMT010062835.1:8032932-8079187 GCA_026402145.1 Polypterus bichir lapradei | reverse complement strand
CCATAAACCAGCTCATATACCAGTAAAGCTAAACCAATATACCAGTTCGTATACCAGTAAACCAATGACCAATTCATGCACTAGTAAATCATAAACCAGTTCATATACCAGTGAACCAAAAACCATATACCAGTTCATACACCAGTAAACCATAAATCAGTTAATATACCAGTAAAATGAAAAACAGTTAATATACCAAAAAATATATAGCAGATCATATACCAGTAATCCATAAACCTGTTCATGTACCAGTGAACCGTAGACCAGTTCCTATACCAGTCAGAAGGTCACAGAAGTTGTCCCACGCCTGTGTTTGGCGGACAGCTCTGGAGCTCTGGTGTTGGTAATTCTCCTCCTGACCATAGGGTGGCGCTGTTGCTCTATGCCGTCTCCTCTCCTCCCTATGCAAATTGGAAGACTGACAGCCACACCCCCTGTGACGTCACTTTCATCATGGCCCCACCTCTTCCTGCCTGAATCCCACATAAGCAGCTGCTGCTCCTCCTCTCCCAGTCCTGTCTTGGACTCCAGTCTGAACATTTCTTCATGTATTGTTTGCTTGCTTTTTCCTATGATACACGGCGATGACTTTTTTTGTCCTGTGTGTGTCATTCTTACAAAGTACAGAACACCATCAGGAGGTCATCAGACGCCTTCACGTTTTCCACATTTTATTAATAGAATTGATAGCTTCATGAATCCCATGGGGTAATTTATAATTAGGTTTAGGATTAGAATTAGGATTAGGTTTACGGTTTCCTTACAACCATTTTTCCGTCAGCCTTATGCTCAAATCCCTTACATTCATTTATTTTTTTTTGTTTACCCTAATCAAGCAACACTCAATACCCCAGAAGGGTGAAGTGAAAACAGAATTTTAGAAATGTTTGCAAATGTATCTAAAAAAAAAAGAAACCTTGAAACATCTCCTTGACAGAGTGGTCTGAAACAATCCCCAGGTAGGTGGTACGTGTCAAAGTAACATCCACATGAATTCCAGGACCCCAAGGTGGCCAAGCAGAACATTTCTGCCAGCTTGTCTTCTTCACACAGTACATCCAGCTGCCACGTCTTCGTCAGGTCAACGACTCACATAGACACCAGCCTTCCATAATATCTAAAAGAACACAGGATTCATCGGACCAGGTCATCTTCTTCCATCACTCCATGGTCTTGTTGGGACACTTGCGTGCCCATTGTGGGCACTTCTGAGGGTAGACACGGTTCAGCATGGGCACTCTGACCGGTCTGTGGCTAAGCAGCAGGCTGCAATGCCCTGTGTCATCTGATACATTGTCCCTCATTTCCAGCATTAAGTGTTTCAGCAATTTGTGCTCCGGTAGCTCTTGTGTGGGATCGGGCCAGACGGGCTTGTCATTCGCTCCCCAAGCACATCAGTGAAGTCTTGGTCCACTCCCAACCCTGTCACTGGGCCACTTTTGGTAGGTATTAAGCACTGCATACCAGGAATACCCCACAGGACCTGCCGTTTTGGAGGTGCTCTGATCCAGTTGTCACAGGTCTGGCCCTTGTCACAGTCGCTCAGATTCGTACGCTTGCCCAGTTTTGCTGCTTCCATCCCATCACCTTCTTGAACGGACTGCTCACTTGCTGCCTAACGTATCCCACCCATTAAACGGGTGTCATTGTGACAAGATCATCAATGTTCTTCACTTCACCTGGCAGTGTGGTTGATCTGTGTAGACAGAAATGATGAGTGAAAACAAAACAAATTGTGAGAAACCAATGACATGTCACACTCCCAGTGACATTAGCACCATTGACAAAAAAAAAGGCATTTAGTCTTGTCTGGAAGTGTCATCATGGAGGAATTCCACATGCCTCTGACTGCCATTTTGTATTTAAATAAAGATCTTGGGGTGAGTAGACGAGTTTCAAAACTGGTGGACAAACATATCGCCCTCTAGTGGCCACCACAGAAAAAGAACAGAGAATAGCAGGGATTAGTACAGATTGCATGGTCAGCTTTGTAAGATTATAGCTGTGATCTTGTGATTTCATGTTATATAGCGCCTTTCCATGCTTTCTCAAGATATTTTACACGTATGGTACATTTCTTGTTTTTTGCAACAGGAGCCCTGGCAGGTTAAGTGACTTCTTCAGGGCCAATGGTGGGCTTTATCCAGTACCTGATCCGCCAGCCCATGGTTATCCACTTTATTAAATCATTGAAGAGACCGTGTTCTTGTCTACTCCTCCACGATTCTCCATATGTTATTAGTTCCTATATGTCGTTTTCCAGCTTAAAAAAAATGCATTCATGACCCAGGCTTCTAAATGCCTGTTACAAAAAGAATTCCATCTTCATGCCAAGCTTATCAAATGCCTTGTGTTGCTCAGCCACCTGGTCATTCTTTTATCTGAACCGGCAGATCAGACCCCCGTGACCTGCTCTAACACATCTAAGAGCTCTGAAATCCGCCCCCCCCATCTTCCCTCCCCATTTCTGGGCAGCTTTTAGTTATCAGTACATTTTCAAATCACATTAATAAAAAAGTAATGAGCACGTGTGAAATGGTCTTCATTCCAAAGTGTATTTGCAGCCTGGCACGCTGGCGCACGACACCAGACGGCCTGACAAGAGCAGTTAAACGTGCCAGGGAGAATAAGCTGAGACATTGCAGAAGTCTGTGATTGTAAGTAGTCTGAGATGACAACACAATGAGGCTTCGTCTTTAGCGCCACCCAGTGGCAGCACCTACTGGCCGAAAAGTATCCATCTTGTACTTTTTGGAGCTGATAAAGCCACATTCATTTCAATTATCGCACATACTTTAGAAGGACGAAAAGGAATTCTTTTCAGCAATTTGAAACGTTGTTTTGCTCTCCAGACTGAGTCACGTGAACACCCATTTGGCCGTCTGACATTTCCTTAAAAAGGCAACACATACCAGGACAAGGCAGTTTTCAGAGGAGCCATACCTTCCATGCATCATTCCTAAATCACTGAAGTGTCATCCGACAGATCAGGGACATGACAGGTTGGGTGGTCTTCTAAAGGGGATTCAGAAAGTACTCAGACCCCTTCACTTTCGGCACACTTTTCCTCTTAGACCCATCTCTAACCTGCCTTTCTTAAGTAAAATTCTAGAGAAGGCAGTCATTATGCAGTTAAAAGACCACCTCAATAAACCTGCTTTTCTTGATAAATTTCAGTCGGTTTCAGAACAAATCACAGCACAGAAACTGCGTTCGTTAAAGTAGTAAATGATTTGCGGGTGAATGCAGACAGAGGCCATTTATCTGTTCTCATCCTCTTACAGTAGATCTGAGTGCTGCATTTGACACCATTGATCACAATATTCTAAGAAATCACCTTAGTCAATGGGTGGGCCTCTCTGGCAGGGTCTTAAATTGGTTTGAATCCTACCTGGCAGGGAGAAAATTCTTTGTTAGTTGTGGTAATTATAACTCAAAGACACGTGATATCCTATATGGTGTTCCACAAGGCTCTATCCTGGGTCTGCTGCTCTTCTCAATCTACATGCTTCCGTTAGGTCAGATCATCACAACGTGAGCTACCACAGCTATGCTGATGACACACAGCTGTACTTATCAATAACATCTGATGACCCAGATTCTCTCGATTCACTAACACAATGTCTGACTTGTATCTTAGAATGGATGAATAGTAACTTTCTCAAGTTAAATAAAGAGAAAACTGAAATCTTAGTGATTGGCAATAATGGTTACAATGAGGCTATTAGAAATAAACTGGATACATTAGGATTAAAAGTCAAGACGGAGGTAAAAAGCTTAGGGGTAATTGTTGACTGTAATCTGAGTTTTAAATCGCATATTAATCAGATCACTAGGACAGCATTTTTTCACTTAAGAAATATAGCAAAAGTTAGACCTCTAATATCATTGAAAGATGCTGAGAAATTAGTTCACGTGTTTGCCTTCAGTCGACTAGATTACTGTAACGCACTCCTCTCAGGACCACCCAAAAAAGACATAAATCGCTTGCAACGAGTGCAGAATGCAGCTGCTAGAATCCTAACTAGGAAAAGAAAATCTGAGCACATCTCTCCAGTTTTGATGTCACTACGCTGGTTACCTTTGTCATTTAGAATTAACTTTAAAATTCTGCTTATGGTTTACAAAGCCTTAAATAATCTCGCCCCATCTTATATATCAGAATGTCTGACACCTTATATTCCAAATCGTAACCTCAGATCCTCAAATGAGTGTCTGCTTAGAATTCCAAGAACAAAACTTAAAAGAAGTGGTGAGGCGGGCGGCCTTCTCCTGTTGTGCACCTAAAATCTGGAATAGCCTGCCAATAGGAATTCACCTGGCAAATACAGTAGAGCAGTTTAAAACACTTTACTTTAACATGGCCTTCTCATAACTTCACTGTAATTAAAATCCTGATACTCTGTATATTCGATTCATTATCATTACTATTCATGGTGGCTCTGAAATCTGTACTAACCCCTACTCTCTCTTCTGTTTCCTTTTCCGGTGTTCTTTTGGTGGTGGCTTGCGCCACCACCATCTACTCAAAGCATCGTGATGTTCCAACAATGATGGATGGATTAAAAGCCAGAAGTCTGTATGACCTTCAACATCAAGTGACTCTGTGAGAACCCTAACTACAAAGAGGACTATTTCATTTATGTTCGGTAGAATGCCCAGAGGGGACTGGGCGGTGGCCTGGAACCCCTGCAGATTTTATTTTTTTCTCCAGCTGTCTGGAGTTTTTTCTTTTGTTTTTTCTGTCCACCCTGGCCATCGGACCTTACTCCTTTTCTATGTTAACTAATGTCTTATTTTAATTTCTTATTTTGTCTTTTATTTTTCTTCATTATGTAAAGCACTTTGAGCTAATTTTTGTATGAAAATGTGCTATATAAATAAATGTTGTTGTTGTTGTTGTTGACACATTTGGGCACTTTCATCCATCAGTCTACACTCAATAACCCATGGTGACAAAGTGACAACATGTTTCCCAAACGGTTTGCAAATTTGAATCTTTTGCTCTGGTCCTTCAAATTGTGTCCTGTTTGAGATGTTTCTAGAACTTGACTGGAGCCCACCTGGGGCAAACTGACAAACACATTCAGACAGGGAGACATTGTGTGTAGAAGGTCCCACAACTCACACTGCATGTCAAAATAAAGCCATGAAGTCCAAGGAACTCTCTGTAGCCCACTATGATCAAATTGTGGTTAGGCACAGGTCAGGGTGAGGGGATCAAACCGTTTCTAAAGCTTTGAGGGTTCCCGGGAGCTCAGTGACCTCAAGCATTGTGAAATGGTTAGAAGGCTGGAACCACCAGGACTCTTCTTAGGGCTGGCCCACTTGCCACACTGAGTAACCTAGCAAGAAGGACCTCAGTCAAGGAGGTGACCAAGAACCAAATGGTCACTCTAAGAGAGCTTCAGAAATCCACTGCTGAGATGGTGGGAACCTGTTAAGAAAGGACAATCATCCCAGCAGCCCTCCATCAATCAGGCCTTTACAGTGGTAGAGTGTGGAAGCTACTCTTGACTAAAAAGGAATAGAACAATTTAACTCTTTTAGGGCAGATGTCGACTTTTGTCGACAGGAGGGGTTGAGGGCGCATGTCGACTAAAGTCGACATCCAGGGATAGAGGGCGATAATCAGCTGTTAATGGCGACAAATCTCACTGTCACGTCACAGGCATTCCCTCTGTGTTTGGAGGAATGCTAGACTCGTTGACTCGGCAACTAATCCTTGCGTGTGCGTGAGTTGCGAAATGTAAACAATGGCAAGATGGCATCCACATGTGACGAGGGAGCGAAGCGAGTGCAGAAAAGAAAACACTCGGCAGACAATGTTTTGAGTCGGACTCTGATTTTTCAGAATCGAATTTTATTGACAGTGATCAGGAGATCGAGCAAGAGAGTGAGAAGCCGGCATCAGCTGATCAAACACCAGCCGATGCCGCGCCAGCGGATCTGCTGCCAGTTGAGCGCCTTCGCGCAGCCGATGCATCTATGGCAAGGTTGGCGTGGGATAAATACACAGACATTGATCCGTTGAGAGCCGATCTGGCTACTGGACTTCACAAGACGGCATGGCTTGCTGTTGGACACGACAGATCACCAGCTGCTGTACTTCAGGCTGCTCTCTCCTGATGCTGCTTTTCAGCTACCGTCAGACGAGACGAACAGGTAGGCAGAGAAATATTTTGAATCGCGGGCTGCGTTTGCATCGCATTCTCGTTTTTCAAAGTGTAAACCCACAACAAAAGACGAGATTAAGCGTGCTGGGGTATTACAAATAGAGATGGGACAGAACTGGTGATATAACTTCAGGGAGCATTGGTCCAAACGTGCTTTGTCCCCTGGTGGCTTTGGACAGGTTATGCAGCATGGTGATAGGTACGTGCTGCTGCAAAGTTTTATTCACTTCTGTAATAAACAGAAGCAAATCTCATGGGGTGAGCCAGGCTATAATGCCATGCATAAAGTTCATAAAGTTTCAGAAGATGAAAAGAGGTGACAATACGGTTTTCATGCGGGCAGAAAACTTGGTGGCAGTGGAATGGCAAAAGGGTGACTTGTCTCTCTACAGTACACACTAACAATATATGTGAGAAAGTGCAGCAATAGACAATTGAAAAGTAGGAACCAAAGCAACACGTATTGTAAGCAGTGCAATGTGGCAATGACTGAAATTGGCTGCTTTGAGCGAGATCAGACTTTGCAGGACTGTATGTGATATGTATGTGAAATCATAGAGTATGCAGGCTCATACAACATGCAAGACAGTAACATTTGTCAAAAGTAAATATTTTTTGTTGATTTGATATGTTAAACAATTGCTTTGCGTTCTTTTTTAAAAAATGTTAGTTTTTGGAAAAATATTCAGCCCTGGGAGATAAGAAACAAAAAAAAAAAAAATTAGCCCTAAAAGAGTTGAAGGACTTTGAGAGGAGGAGGACAAAGATTCTCTGCTCTGTCGGGACAAAAACTGGTCAGAGCGGTAATCAAGAACCCAGTGTTCACGGTAACAGAGCTTCAGAAGTCCTCTGCCAAGATAGGAGGACCTGTTGGAAGGATGACCACCTCAGCAGCAGTCCATCAGTGAGGTGTCTGTCAAAAAACGTCTTGACTAAAGAAGGGGCCCGAGTTGCCTCGAAAGCTTGTATGTTGTAATCTTTCTAGTTAGCCAATAAAAGGTGTCATTTTGCTTGACTTCTCAGTACATTCATAATGGCTAATGCAGTACAACACCTTAGTACTAAGGACCTTTTCTGGCAGTTGGAAAACCAGCACGCGGGAAAGTTCGACCGGAAGAATATAAAAACGGCCCCTCCAACACAGCACAGGAACAACCGAAAATATTAGGTTAACTGAAATAGGATTTGTATGTTTATTCCCTTGACCATAACTTACTTTGCTACAAACGCATTTTTTTACTTTGATTGAGATGTGAAACCAAATATTTCAAGCTACAACACTAAATGACTAATCTTAAGTTGCTTGAAAGAGAAAATTTACATTGAATGAACAACATCAATGTTATACAGGCAAGAGGAGAAGAAGAAGGGCTAAGACAAGGTTTATGGATGTGGTGGGAGAGGACATGCAGGTGGTGGGTGTGGCACAGCAAGATGGAGGGGACAGGAAGATATGGAAGAAGATGTCCTTCACCTCTTTAAGCCCATCTGTGAGCCCACCAAACACAGCTGTTAACAGATTAGGAGCAATAGGGACACCAAGGCTGTCTGATAGGCATTTTTAATGCTGTTAATTTGGGGCACACCCAAAGAAATCTTGGTCCTCATATGCATTGATTGTGTTCTGGTAGGACGTGTTATGGATGTTGAACGGCGCACATTAAACTAAAAATGAACTGAGCTGGACTTGTCTTCCATCAGTCATCAGTGTGCTGAAGTCAGTGAACTACAACGCCATCAGAGGAGCACAGCTATCTGCTTTTATCTTGAGTTGCATTTCCTTCTTCTTCTTCCCTCTCATTGTACACCAGGGTGGGGTTTGATCTTGACCGGTGAACTCTGACCGCAAAGTCACCCTCTCTCTTCACGAATGCCACTTAATTCTCAATCATTCATTTCAGTCCCCTCACGCTTAGACTTCACCAGAAGACATAACCTTTGTGGAATAAAAGGTACCTGACGAGATCGATAAACGGCACACCATTGTATCGAAGTCTAAAAGCCAGCGAGTCCATAAAATGGGCATTAAGCTTGTCAGCTTGTTCCTGTAACTAATGATGTTAAGGAGAGCCTGGAGGAGATGTTGGAGTGCAGCCATAAGGCCGACAAGAATGGAGATAAAATAGCCATTGGAGTTCAGGACTGAGAAGGTCAACTTCGGGAGGAAGGATCGCCTTGTCTTTCTATGCCTTGTGGGAATGGCGGGAATGACTTCAGCGATTACAACATGCATCCCTACACCGATGTCAATGAATGAGGCTACAGATGGGGAACCCCAACCCCCAGATTTTTAACAAGTTTTAGCCTGCAGCAGCAGCTACAGGACCTTCCGGAAGTTTCAGACCCCCTTCACTTTTTGCACTTTTTCTTATGTTGCAGTACGGTAAGTTACACTGTGGTGACGGATTTGACTGGTGTATATGTGTGAGGGTGTAACTGTTTATTTTTTTTTTTTTTTGCTGTTTGTAAATATTCATACAGGTGGCACTTACACTGAGTATTGGAAGGTGGTGCTACGAGAACTCCAGTGGAGAGAAATGGCAAGGCAACTGCGTCTCTGCACCATGGTGAAACAGGGGGGCTCAGTGGAGCTCAACACCACTCAACTCTGGTCTGGACATGAGGAGACATCCTGGTATGAGGTAAAGAGCTGCAAGGTAAAAAGAAAATTAGCAAAGCCATTTCATTGGGAGAAAAATGCCTGAGAGGAAGATGAAAAGGATTGTTGTTTTCAGTGTCCAAAAAGCACTTCCAAAAGTGCCCACTAGAGGGGGAAACACCATGAAAAACCCCGGCTAGTCACAAAAGGACCTCATGGAATCTGAATAAAATAAAAAAAAAGGTTCATTGTTAATGAACATGAAGTTACACAGAGAGCAAAGACATGAAGGAGTTCCTAAATGTAAGGCAATCCAAGGTGAACAAGTCCAAATCACAATCAAAAACAGACAACTGGTTCAAAAAATCCAGGAAAGCGCAAGCACATCCAAACACGGAAACTCACCTGTCCTGAGCGTATTCAAAATGAACCACCAGGAACTGTGTGAGACCCTCTAGATTTACAGGGCAGTTACTAGCAGTGATTGGCAGGTGGTCCCACCCCTTGAGGGCACCACCCACAAAACATATCAGATATACTGACCTGGCTGGGACATGAGGGGGCATCCTGGCACAAAGTACCAAATTACAAGGAAAAGAGGAAAAGTTAGCAAAGCCTTTTCATTGTGAGAAAACTGCTGAAAAGTAAGATAAAAATTCTAAATTGTCCCGTGTGTGTGTGTGTGTGTGCCATGCGGTGGGCTGGTGCCCTGCCCAGGGTTTGCGACCTGTGTTGGCTGGGATTGGCTCCAGCAGACCTCTGTGACCCTGTAGTTAGGATATAGCAGGTTGGATAATGGATGGATGGATGGATTACCGTTGCAGATTAAGTTCTAAAAGCACTTCCAAAAGTGCCCACTAGAGGGGGAAACACCATGAAAAACCCCAGCTAGTCACAAAAGGACCTCATGGAAACTGAATAAAATAAAAAGGTTTATTCTTAATGAGCATGAAGCTCCGTAGAGAGCAAAGACATGAAGGAGTTTCCTAAATGTAAGGCAATCGACGGTGAACAAGACTAAATTGCAATTACAAAGCAAAGTCAAAAACAGAGCACAGGTTCAAAAAAACCCAGGAAAACACAAGCACATCAGAGCACAAACAGTCACCCCTCCTGAGTGCATTCAGAATGAACCACCAGGAATTGTGGGAGACCCTCCGAATTTATAGAGTGGAGGGCCCTTCCTGGTGGTGATTGGCAGGTGACCTGGCACTCAGTCAAAGAAGACCAATTTCCAACTCTTCCTAACTTTTGTATGAGGCCGACTGAAGTTATCGTGTTTTGTGGGCCCAAATGGCCATCATTATCGAGTTAAAGGGGTGACCCAGATGGTACCCCAACCTTTTCTCTGGGTGTATTCTGGTTTGCTTTTCTGGCCACATTACATCATACCAAAAATTTCCAAACTCTATCCTGGCAGCATGGGGTCCAATGCAAGATGGTCCCCCTAGAAGTGGTGGTACCAACCCATTTAGTGCCCACAAAGGACAAACTAAGAATCACCGATCAACAGCAGTCATGGAAATTAAGAACTGAAGCCTTTATGTCTTTAAATGAAGAGATGTGTGAATCTGAAAAAAACTGATGAGACATGGGGATTGTGAAGCCCCGGCGCATACAGATGCCCTAACCCCGACATAGACAGGCAGAACACGATTTTGCCACACAGCACTCAGTTTATTTAAAGTCCAGCACACAATACTCACAGGGCAAAGCACAACACAGTCCCTTCTGCCTCCTCACGGGCTTCATCCACTTCCTCTTGACTCTGGCCATTGAGTGATGGTAGCTGGCTCCTTTTTATAGGACACCCGGAAGAAGTCCAGGTGCCCAACAAGTTTCTTCCGGCAGCACTTTCAGGTGTGGCAGAATGTGCTGCCAAATAGGGCCCTGTAAATGACCAGGTGCCCCCTGGTGGTAAAGCAGGGTTCAGCTTCCATGCTCGTGATCCGTGGCCCCACAGGAAGCCAAGGGGGCTGCCCTCAGCCAGTCCAGAGTAGGAAAGGTCTTGAAAATACTCTCCATCCGGTCCTTCCATACTCAGGGTGTCCCGGCTGGGTAAGGGCTCTAGCTGTCCAAAGACCAACACATAACAGTACAGAAATAACACGAATGGAAAAAAAACTCTTTGACCGCAGGCAACACACACAGTCCACACAGTTTCTGTCCCTTCTTCAATGAAATTGGGGTCCTTGTTTCTCTTTCTCTTTGTTTTGGCAGAGTCTCCAATAAAAGATTGCTTTCAGCCCACCCAATCTAAACCCTCTTGACTATCCCGTCCGCTTCCTCCTTGAGTGCATGGGGCCGATGAAGTCTTTCAGGTGGCCACCTCCAACTTCAACATCTAAGTGAGACATAAATACACAGACATTGTATTGGCTATCTGGCTTTGGATGGACTATGTTTACATTCTCCACCACGAGGATTGTGCTCAGTCTCGTTCTTCCTTCTCCTGCCTTTTCGACTGTAAATCAGAGTCCATTTACCATGGCAACCTCCATGGAAATTACTGCAACAGACCCCACCCCACAAAAGTCCCCTTTATGGCTGTCTGCTCGATGTGCCTGTTTTATCTGTCCACTTGACTATAGGTGTTTGGGTGGTGACACGGTTTACATCGAGGATGACACAGAGAGACAAAAGACAAGCCAGAAATGCATTATGGGGCAGTGCGCTAAGGTCAGGTCCACACTGGATATGTAATTTCAGCTGGTTGTGTAACTCGACAGTGGCAAGGTGGTGCTTGTTGATCAGACATGTAAGTCAAAATTTCAGCATACAGGTGTGTGTTGGCTGATGACTATGCCTGTAGTGGTCCAAGGGGGAGCTGCCCTCTGTCAGTCCAAGGGAGAAACTGTCTTGAAAATGCTGTCTCTCCCGGATCCTTCCATACTCAGGGTGTCCCGGCCGGGTAAGGGCTCCAGCCACAGGATGAAGCCGAAAGCCGTTAAGAAGGATCAGGAGGAGACATTGGGGACAAGTGAGCTACGATATCATCAAAAGAGCCTGACAGACTGAATGGCCTCCTCTGGTTTGTCAAATTTCTCGTGACTCCATCTTGTGTAATTTTTGGGGCCAAAACCCTGCTTCCTCTATATAAAAATTCAATGTCTGAATATATTTTGAGCATACATTCATTTGCAAATAAATGCCAGTGACTGGCACGCAAAATGTGGTGCATTTGCCAAGTTTAAAGTGTAAATAATTGCAGGCTTGTTTTTCTTTTTTTTTGTCACCTACTCAAAGAAGCTTTCAGTTATTGCAGACAAAACTCATTATGATGTGGGGGGGCTCTAAAAATAGCAAGCATTAGATAACTTCGTGCAGTTTGTTTATCAACACGTCTATCTATTTACTATCTGAAATTAGTATTTTTGTCAAAGTACAAATTCAATTAATACAACTGTTAAGACACCACATTACTATAATGATAAACTGTTTATTTACATACTTTAAAAAAAAAATTCCCTGATCTTCTGCCTGACAGTATTGTTGCATAAATCGTTACAGTAATGCCTGATGGAGTGGCACGCTGTCACAGTGCTTGGCACCGTCGACTCGCAGATCTTTGGGGCAAATCCCAGGCCAGGTTTCTCTCTGTGCCACTCACTAGGATGTGCAGTGTACTGGCGTCCCTGTCAAGATGAGTTCCAATCACCTTACTGGGCCAGCCACAAAGAAGGACCCTTACCAGAAGACTGATAAAATGTGCCCATCTGGGCATGTGGGCTTCTGGGCAGGGATTTACTGAAGACCCTTACCTAACTGGGAGGCCAGGGGGAGACAACCAGGCAGGGCTATTTACTCCCCCAACATTCCAGATGCTAGTCTCGCTGTGCGGAAATCTGCAAGGCAAACTGGGAACTGGAGTCCTGGAGGGCAGCCTTGTCGGGTTCCAAGGGTGCCGCCAGGGAATACATGATGCCTACTTTGTGGAAATTCCATTTGACCCAGAAGTGCTTCCAACAGGGCTCTGCCCTGACACTAGGTGTAAGATAAAAGGAGTTGCTTGGCCTCCTCCAGGTGAGCTGGAGTTGGGTGGAAGAGGACAAAGCTTGCCTGGAAGGAGTACAGGAGTACAAGAAGGGGTTGGAATTGTAATTGCGCTTATTAAGAAGCCTTTGTAAAGGTCATTTTTATTAATAGACGGTATATTTGCACCTGGGACTTGTGTCTGTAAAGTTGTATGTGGGGTTAGGGGTGCTGCAACACCCCCTACTAGTCACAGTAGCCATATCTCATTTGATTCTATGATGGACTGGAACCCCATTTCATTACATTGGCATTGTCGGCAGGACTTTGGAAGGATGATAGAACCGACGGACCTTGCTATCTCTTGCCTTGATGGAATGAGTTTGTCCATTATGGGTGCAGGTGGTATCGCCCCTTCCATAACCAACTAGTTGCTCCTTACCTGCATGCGTCTGAAACTGTGAACGTTTAAATCCATGATTCTGGCACAAGAGAATATTTTCTGGATTTTCTCTGTTGCATGAGAAGGACGAGGAATGAGACACCTCTGAATTATAAGAGGAGTGGAGGGGTAGGGATAAGTTGTCCAAATCATGTTTCTTCCATCTTAAAAATGTTGGGAAATTAAGGCGCTTTCTAAATAAACAGGATTCTGAGAAATTAATTCATGCATTTATTTCTAGTAGGATTGACTACTGCAATGCGGTGTTCACTGGCTGTTCAAACTGTTCTTTATACAGCCTCCAGTTAATGCAAAATGCTGCTGCAAGAATTATTACAAGAACAAGAAAATATGAACACATAACTCCAGTTCTTAAATCCTTACACTGGCTCCCGGTTAAGTTTAGGGCAGATTTCAAAATCCTCCTTTTAACATACGAGTATAAAGCATTAAATGGCCAAGGTCCAGCTTACTTGTTTGAACTTATCGTGACTTACAAACCAGAGCGCACATTAAGATCTCAAGATGCCGGTCTGCTTAGGATCCCAAGGATTAATAAAATAGGTCAAGCTTTTAGTTACAGGGCCCCTAAACTGTTCGGTGGTCTGCCTGCTACTATAAGAGATGCCCCTTTGGTCTCTGCTTTCAAATCCCGGCTGAAGACTCACGACTTCAGTTTAGCACACCCTGACTAGAGCTGCTGATTAACTGTACAGACTGCATCTCTGTTTGTTAGTCATTAGCACTAAAACATATGATAGTTAGAATTTGAAACTAACCCTCACCTATTCTGTTTCTCTTCTCGGTACTCAAATGTGGCACTTGGTGCCACGACCCACCTGCCAAGTTGTTTTGCATGCCTAAGGTAAAGTCATCCCTGATGGAGGATCGCAGGAATCATGAGAAAGAGGGGTCCTTTCATCGGATTGGCACTATTTCAGCTGTGGAATGACCAAATGGGGGAGGCAGCTTGATGAATGAGGTCTCCAGGACTCTAAACAAATCCAAATCATATTATGGGATATCATCTACTGTTAAATTCTACTCCGTACTTCTAAAATTTCTATTTTTATACTGTATTGAGGATTTGTTCTGTTCTGTGTATTGTATTGTATTGTATTGACCCCCTTCTTTTTGACACCCACTGCATGCCGAACCTACATGGTAAGGGGGTCTCTCTTTGAACTGCCTTTCCCAAGGTTTCTTCCATTTTTCCATATAAGGGTTTTCTTGGGAGTTTTTCCTTGTCTTCTTAGAGAGTCAAGGTTTGGGGGTCTGTCAAGAGGCAGGGCCTGTTAAAGCCCATTACGCCACTTCTTGTGTGATCGTGGGCTATACAAAAAATGAATTGTATTGTATTGTATTGTATTGTATTGTATATATTTTGGGATATACAGTACCTCCCCAGGCTGCCATTATTTATTACAGGGATGTGTTAGAGCAGGTCCACAGCTCAAATCAAAAAGGCCAGTTTTTAAATAAATAATCGGTGCACTTGTGGCTTAAAGAGGGGGCGTGGTAGTGTGGCTGGAGCAGTTCCTGGGTGCTTCGGCCCTCGCTATAATGTACAGGTGAGGAGTTGTCTGTATCCATAATTGATGCGAGGAGCTGCTAATCGCCACACCTGAGCCACGTTCCCGTAATAAATAGGAGAAGCACGAGGCGGAACGGGGAGAAGAGACCGGTAAAAGACAGAAAAACGAAGACTTGGAGAGTGAGAGAGCAGAATTGGGGTAGTGCAAGAGAGTGGACGAGCCAGCCAGCTGAGTAAAAGGAAGGTCAGCGTGGTCAGGGGTGATCGGCGATCAAGGGGACGGACCGTGCCCACTGAATGGGAGAGTGGGTACGATCAAGGAGGAGTCCGCCCTAGGGATCTGAGGGACGATCACATATGTGAGAAGGAAGACGGGAGGACAACTGGCGGTCTAGCAGACGCCGGCGGAGGCAGCCAAGACAGGGGTTGGTAGAGAGAGGACCATGGCGGCTGAAGTCTTGTTGGCCGAGCAAACCTTAGGAGAGCCGAAGAGGCTGGGAAGGAGCAGAGTCTGGCTCTTGTAACCCTAATGACTGCTGCAGGTTTTAGTTCTCGTGTTATAGCCTTATTTTATCTTTTTATTGGATTATTTATTTAATGAAAATTTGACTGCACTACACTAATTATTTTGACACTGTTTAGTTGGATTTTTTTAATAAAAGTGTGGCGGGGCTACATAACATTAAGTATTTTTTATTTTGTCTGTGCTTGAGTGTGCTTTGTTGTCATCGTTCCTTTTACTGCCCATTATACACTCACCTAAAGGATTATTAGGAACACCATACTAATACGGTGTTTGACCCCTTTTCGTCTTCAGAACTGCCTTAATTCTACGTGGCATTGATTCAACAAGGTGCTGAAAGCATTCTTTAGAAATGTTGGCCCATATTGATAGGATAGCATCTTGCAGTTGATGGAGATTTGTGGGATGCACATCCAGGGCACGAAGCTCCCGTTCCACCACATCCCAAAGATGCTCTATTGGGTTGAGATCTGGTGACTGTGGGGGCCATTTTAGTACGGTGAACTCATTGCCATGTTCAAGAAACCAATTTGAAATGATTCGAGCTTTGTGACATGGTGCATTATCCTGCTGGAAGTAGCCATCAGAGGATGGGTACATGGTGGTCATGAAGGGATGGACACGGTCAGAAACAATGCTGAGGTAGCCCGTGGCATTTAAACGATGCCCAATTGGCACTAAGGGGCCTAAAGTGTGCCAAGAAAACATCCCCCACACCATTACACCACCACCACCAGCCTGCACAGTGGTAACAAGGCATGATGGATCCATGTTCTCATTCTGTTTACGCCAAATTCTGACTCTACCATTTAAATGTCTCAACAGAAATCGAGACTCATCAGACCAGGCAACATTTTTCCAGTCTTCAACTGTCCAATTTTGGTGAGCTCGTGCAAATTGTAGCCTCTTTTTCCTATTTGTAGTGGAGATGAGTGGTACCCGGTGGGGTCTTCTGCTGTTGTAGCCCATCCGCCTCAAGGTTGTGCGTGTTGTGGCTTCACAAATGCTTTGCTGCATACCTCGGTTGTAACGAGTGGTTATTTCAGTCAAAGTTGCTCTTCTATCAGCTTGAATCAGTCGGCCCATTCTCCTCTGACCTCTAGCATCAACAAGGCATTTTCGCCCACAGGACTGCCGCATACTGGATGTTTTTCCCTTTTCACACCATTCTTTGTAAACCCTAGAAATGGTTGTGCGTGAAAATCCCAGTAACTGAGCAGATTGTGAAATACTCAGACCGGCCTGTCTGGCACCAACAACCATGCCACGCTCAAAATTGCTTAAATCACCTTTCTGTCCCATTCTGACATTCAGTTTGGAGTTCAGGAGATTGTCTTGACCAGGACCACACCCCTAAATGCATTGAAGCAACTGCCATGTGATTGGTTGATTAGATAATTGCATTAATGAGAAATTGAACAGGTGTTCCTAATAATCCTTTAAGTGAGTGTATGTGCGTCAGTAAATGTTGTCCCCGTAAGTGAAGAGGGGAAGGATGATTGGACGGAAACTGCCTGTTGGATCCACCAGTTACATCCAGGACATTCTGTATTTAAAAAAGAGAGGAGGTGAGGAGAATGAGAGAGGAGTGAAATCGAGAGGAGAAAGGAGACAATTTACCCGTTTATTTACCAACTCCTCAGTGCCATTTATCGCATCATTCCACTGCTTGTTTTTTCAACCACCGATTCAACATCACGATATCCAGAGCCGGTGGATTCATACCAGCCATTGCCAGGACTTTTCAATTGTGAGGTCATTTGGTTTTCGTGAAGGAGCACAATAACACTAGAGTCAGTTTCAATATCGCCGGACTTTATTTTGGACTCATTTTTCACCACATTTTCAATTAATGTTTTTATCTAATCCGTGTTTGTATTTGTCAGTCAGGCAGTCAGTTATTATCCAACACGCTATAGCCTAACACAGGGTCACAGGGGTCTGCAGGAACAAACCCCAGGCAGGGTGCCAGCCCACCACAGTGTTTGTATTTGTGTTACATGTTTTTGTTTAGGGTGGCACGGTGGCGCAGTGGGTAGCGCTGCTGCCTCGCAGTAAGGAGACCTAATTTCGCTTCCTGGGTCCTCCCTGTGTGGAGTTTGCATGTTCTTCCCGTGTCTGCGTGGGTTTCCTCCCACAGTCCAAAGACATGCAGGTTAGGTGCATTGGCGATCCTAAATTGTCCCTGGTGTGTGCTTGGTGCGCGTGTGTGTGTCCTGTGGTGGGCTGGCACTCTGCCCAGGGTTTGTTTCCTGCCTTGCGCCCTGTGTTGGCTGGGATTGGCTCCAGCAGACCCCCGTGACCCTGCAGTTAGGATATAGCAGGTTGGATAATGGATGGATGGATGTTTTTGTTTATTGTTTAGGGTCAATGGAGGGTTCAATTTAAATATTTGTATAGTCGTGTCTTATATGGTAATTAGTCACTGGTGTTTTTGGGATAGTGGTGTTTGGTGCACACATACTGTATATGTACATTATTGAATATTTATTTGTCTTTTTAATTTACAAAATATCCGTGTTTGATTTTACATATCTGTTACTGTTTTCTGGTTATTTCGTCGTGCTGGGAAAAGTAAGACAACTTGTAAGGAGTACGGCTTGCTATTAGAGCAAGAAATCTCAGGTGATCCAAGGAATAAGTCTTGGTAGTGTAGTGGCCGGTCTGGGTAAGGGGTCAGCTGTTACAAAAGCACTTTTGAACTTTTTTGCACCATCCCCTTGCTTTGTTGTTTCTTCACTGCCCAGCTCATCCGGTAACATTACCGACAGTGTCGGGATCAAGAGCTCCCAAAACTGGAGATGGGAGTCTGGAGCAGAACCCGCATCGTCACAATGGAAAAAAAATATGATTTCTATGACTATGTTGCTTACTGTACTTGTATATGTTATGGTCAAAACCCAAAGTTCGGCCAGTTCCCGAATAGGCTGGCTGTTTCGCATTTTGGCCGCGAGGTGTGGCCAAAGTCTGAATTATTAGAAATGACCAGTGTATATGCTACTCTGGCCTGGCTAGAACTCCCAGGCCAAAATCTGATCCGCTGATGTAAGACTGTCCGCTCAAGGTGCGAAGATGCGTAAAAATTTCAGATGCAGATTCAGAAGTGAGTTTTCCATTCTGCACGAGAAACTGCTCAAGGCGGGTCTTGTTCAGAAAGCAGACTCCACTTTAGACGGCCTTCCCCTCGCCCAAACACTAATCTTAAAGTCAGCAAAATAGGTCCCTGATGTTAACTCACTATTTTAGGGCTAAAATGATAACAGAAATGTGAAACCTACTTATATACCTAATCTTAATTATTGTGAAACAACCAAGTGGCGTCCGCTTTCTGAACAAGAGCCGCCAAGGCTACACTCGATGCAATTGCACTACTAAGTGCACAACAAATGGCTGCTCATGCCTTCTTTTCTTCTGACTTTGGCCGATCGCCCCATACCGTTTCGCAAACTGGCTGGTCAAATTCTGAAATTGAGGAAAAGATCGGACATTGGCCTGTCAATTTACAGCGACATTGGCGGGACACTTCCCGCTTTGGCCAATTTCGGGTTTTGGTCGTAACATATATATGTTGTAAGAAGAGACAAAGACCCGTAAACAGGGTTGGGGTACCAGTTGGTAATCCTTTTCAACTGCAGATGAGAAAAAGGAGGAAATAAACATTGTGGTGCTTCACCAAGGAAGTAAACTAGGGTGAGGCAATCAGTCCTTGTAGCTGTAGTGCAGCTTCACAAATGAACCACAACCTGCGGTGGTTTGCAGCTTTTTTTACGGTTGAGGGGTCTGGCAGAGGAAGCAGAAGCTGGGTCACACGTCTTCTGGCTGGCAATCATCCAAGCTGCGGTTGAAAACTGAGAAATGGTCAGTGACAGTGCCCCCTCTCTGTTCAGTGTGGTATTACATACAGTGTCAGAGCTCTGAAGACGTGCAGAATGCAGCCGCTAGAATCCTAACTAGTTAAAGAAAATCCGAGCACATCACCCCAGTTTTGATGTCACTACACTGGTTACCTGTGTCATTCAGAATTGACTTTAAAATACTGCTTATGGTTTACAAAGTTTTAAATAATCTTGCCCCATCTTATATATCGGAATGTCTGACATCTTATATTCCAAATCGTAACCTTAGATCTTCAAATGAGTGTCTGCTTAGAATTCCAAGAGCAAAATTTAAAAGAAGTGGTGAGGCGGGCGGCCTTCTGCTGTTATGCACCTAAAATCTGGAATAGCCTGCCAATAGGAATTCGCCAGGCTGATACGGTGGATACGTTAACACTGCTTTCTGATAACTTCATTTTAATTTAATCCTGATGCTCTGTATATCCAATTAATTATCATTACTGTGCATGGTGGCTCCAAAATCCGTACTAACCCCTACTCTCTCTTCTGTTTCTTTTTCCGGTTTTATGTGGTAGCGATCTGCGCCACCACCACCTGATCAAAGCACCGTGATGTCCTTACATTGATGGATTAAAGGCCAGAAGTCCACATGACCGCCATCATCAAGTCCTTCCATGAGAACCCTGAATACAATGAGGACTGATCATTTATGTTAGGTAGAATGCCTAGAGGGGGCTGGGTGGTCTCATGGCCTGGATCCCCTGCAGATTTTATTTTTTCTCCAGTCGGCTGGAGTTTTTTTGTTTTTTCTGTCCTCCCTGGCCATCGGACCTTACTTTTATTCTATGTTAATTAGTGTTCTCTGATTTTAATTCTTACTTTGTCTTTTTTCTCTTTGTTCATCATGAAAAGCACTTTGAGCTACATTATTTGTATGAAAATGTGCTATAGAAATAAGTGTTGTTGTTGTTGTTCCCTATGCACACAGGCTGCAGAATGTATGTTGTGATGGACGGCCAGGGATCTTGTCCGGTCGGGATGTCCTTTTGAGGAAAAGACCGGGGGGAGTGAACATATCACCAGCAGTACCTTTTTGTGTTGTGGCCGATGGCCGGTTAAGGGACGCTTTGAGTATGGAAGGACCATGAAAGCGAGTATTTTCAAGACCCTTCCTCCCCTGGACTGGCAGAGGGCAGCCCCCTTGGCTTCCAGTGGGGCCATGGGTCACGAGCATGGAAGATCAACCCTGCTCTACCACCAGGGGGAGCCTGGGCACCTGTAGGGCCCTATATGAAAGTACTTCCACCACACCCGGAAGTGCTGCCAGAAGAAGCTCGTTGGGCATCTGGACTCCTGCCGGGTGCCCTATAAAAGGAGCCAGTCACCATCATTCAACGGCCGGAGTCGGGAGGAGGAAGACTAAGCTCTAGAGGAGGAGTGGAGGCGGAAGGACTGTGGCAGGGGCTGGTGCTGGACTGTGTTTACAGAACTAAACAGTGTGCTGTGTGGCAAAGTCGTGCCCTGCCCATCTGTGTCAGGGACGGGGGGGGGGGGCTGTACACACCCCAGGCTTCACAGCATCTACAGATTCAGTTGCTCCCATTTATGTTTGTGTGTTTTTATATACAGTAATCCCTCCTCGATCGTGGGGGTTGCGTTCCAGATCCCCCCGCGATAGGTGAAAATCCGCGAAGTAGAAACCATATGTTTGTATGGTTATTTTTATATATTTTAAGCCCTTATAAACTCTCCCACACTGTTTATAAATATTCCCCGCAGAGTTATACAGCATAATCCCTTTGTATTCTCTTAGATATTAGGTAAGATTCATTGAAATTATCTATGTAAACACACTGTTTATATACAGTAAAACCTAAATATTATTTTAAAGATATTGAGTGTCTCCGATATCACATATGTTACAGCCATTACGATAGACAGCCCACCAGCAATAAATAAGTACAATGCAAGAAAAATAGTATACAGTAAATGTGTGTACAGTGACACTAAACGTACGTACATGTACTAAGTACTGTAAGTAGAAAATTAATTATGGTTACTCACCAACAATGACACGATGACTTGTCCGATAACAATGAGTTTAATTTTACTGCACAACAAAGGTGAGCGTTACAGCCCTTGTAAAGGAGCCACTTCAGGCGATTGTGTAGCACTGCCGTTGTTCTTCTTCTGGCAGTCTTCAATCCAAATCCCTAAAGCAGATTCCATCCAGACTACTGCCTTATTACATCCACTTACAACTCGTTTTGCACCCTGGTTAAAAGGACACTGCGGCCGTAGATCTTATATTCCTTTCCTACTTTTTAAATAAAAAGAATCGTAGCCTTCAACAAATCCAAAATGTTTACCTTTTCGGCAATCGTTAACATCTTCCGTTGGCGCTTGGGCACGGCCCCTGAAGCAGTAGCTGATTGTTTTGGAGCCATAATGAAGGGCTTGACTATGCACAAAGATAAACACAAAAGAGCACAACTCTTTACACAGCGAAACACGTTGATGCTGAATGAGCGAGACAAGACTTCCTGGTTAACACTGCATTCAACACGCAGGAGCTCAACTGCGTGCTCTGATTGGTTAGCTTCTCAGTCATCCGCCAATAGCGTCCCTTGTATGAAATCAACTGGGCAAACCAACTGAGGAAGCATGTACAGGAAGTAAAAAGACACATTGTCCGCAGAACCCGCGAAGCAGCGAAAAATCCGCGTTATATATTTAGTTATGCTTTCATATAAAATCCGCGATAGAGTGAAGCCGCGAAAGTCGAAGCGCGATATAGCGAGGGATTACTGTAATTGATTAAAAGCATTTCTTCTCCACTTTGTCTGTTGCTCTGTGTCATTTTGTTGATAATATTTTAATTATATTATTTAATTGTATTTATTTGTTTATGGCTGACTTGCTATCTGGATCAAATACGCAAACTAAAGCCTGGTGACACATAGCTATATCATCCAACAAAGGGTCAAGCGTTATAACCTTCCTTAAACTTCAGGATCCATTCTCTCCAACAAGTGAGTTGTTGTTGTGGGGTACAAAATCTGTACATTTTGGTTTATATTTCCATTATATTTTGTTCAAGACAACACAAGAAATGAACTACATACAGGACAAATCAAAGCATGTCTTCTTCCCAGTTATATCTCACTTTTAAAACAGTTCCAAAAAACAAAAGGAGGACATGCTGGTGGCTCAGGCTATCAATTATTTTATAACCTGAGAAAGGATGGACTTCTAATTATTTTACAGCCTGGGAAAGGAAGACATAGCGACACCTCAGTGAACATAAAAAAAGCTTTATTGTTTGAGAAAACGGACAGTGAATTCATTCATCATATTGACAGCCAGCCAATCAGAATATCTAGCAATCACATCTTGCAAAACCCATCCATCCATCCATTATCCAACCCGCTATATCCTAACTACAGGGTCACGGGGGTCTGCTGGAGCCAATCCCATAGAATTTTAGAATAAATATGCCTCGTCTGAGGAGCGATATAGTGAGTAAGGAAGGAGTAAGGAAGAAGAAGGGACGAAGACGTCAGAAGAGAACAGAGCAACGTCAACATGTGTCCATTTCCATCTGGTCGTCTGAAAAGCATCATGACCAACTACGAGTGCTAAGATCACAAGCCGCCTGTGACATTCATCCCTGCCATCTTTACTTTTTCGTAAGCTTTATCTAAAGATTATATATATCCTGACTTTACTATTAGTCCTATTTTCTATTATTCTTTTCTTTGTTCCACTGGTATTATTATTATTCCTGTAATAAATACCATGCTGCTTTTAACTTTCTATGCTTTGTTTTAATGTCTAGAGTGGTCAGCAACACAGGAGCGCCGCAGGGGACTGTACTTTCTCTGGTCCTGTTCAGCCAACATACATTGGACTTCCAGTACAACTCGGAGTCCTGCCACGTGCAAAAGTTTGCTGATGGCACTGCTATCGTGGGCTGCATCAGGAGTGGGCAGGGGGAGGAGAAGTATAGGAACCTAATCAAGGACTTTGTTAAATGGTACGACTCAAACCACCTACACCTGAACACCAGCAAAACCAAGGAGCTGGTGGTGGATTTTAGGAGGCCCAGGCCCCTCACGGACCCCGTGATCATCAGAGGCGACTGTGTGCAGACGGTACAGACCTATAAGTGCCTGGGAGTGCAGCTGGATGATAAATTGGACTGGACTGCCAACACTGATGCTCTGTGCAAGAAAGGACAGAGCTGACTATACTTCCTTAGAAGGCTGGCATCCTTTAACATCTGCAATAAGATGCTGCAGATGTTCTATCAGACGGTTGTGGCGAGCGCCCTCTTCTATGCGGTGGTGTGCTGGGGAGGCAGCATAAAGAAGAGGGACGCCTCACGCCTGGATAAACTAGTGAGGAAGGCAGGCTCTAATGTAGGCACAGAGCTGGACAGTTTGACATCCGTGGCAGAGCGACGGGCGCTGAGCAGGCTCCTGTCAATCATGGAGAATCCACTGCAACCACTGAACAGGATCATCTCCAGACAGAGGAGCAGAGTCAGACAGACTGCTGTCACCGTCCTGCTCCACTGACAGACTGAGGAGACCCCACACTATACGACTGTTCAGTTCCACTGCGGGGTAAACGTTAACATTATACAAAGTTATTGTCTGTTATACCTGCATTGTTATCTCTCTTTAATTTAATATTGTTTTTTATCAGTATGCTGCTGCTGCTGGAGTATGGGAATTTCCCCTTGGGATTAATAAAGTATCTATCTATCTATCTATCTATCTATCTACAGTATCTAGAGTGATTGGAGTAATAAGGTAGATTTCTTTGAGCACCAGGGAACACATGCATAATGACGTGTGTAGAATTCACACTAAAACATGGCGTACGGACAAAGCAGAAATGTGCTTACGCACAAAAAAATCCAGATGCATAAATCTGTGCGAACTCCAACTTCCACGTTCTTATGCTCCATAAATCCCAGTCAGCATGAAAAGTAATGCACGTGCACACGCCTGCTGTCCCGCTCCAAACTCCTCCCAGAATTACGCCTCTTTGAATATGCCAATTAATATAAATAGCCCTTAAGCTCAGCATTCTGTGAAAAGACAATGGCAAAAGCATGGGGGAAAATAGAAGAATTTCAGCGAATACCAATTGGATGCAAAGTAAAACTTACTATTTGTTGGTTTAAACAGTGATATAAACAACAAAAGGAAGTTGATCGAGTACATAGCGTGTCGGAGAAACTCGAAAGCTGAGGTTCACAAAGTCGCACAGTGCCCGAAATAAAAATGAAGTTGTCAGATATCAAAGTCATCGTAACCCACTGTCTGAGTGTCATATGAAAGGTTATTAGGGTACAGAGAAAAAAAAAATAGTCACACAGTGGGGAAAAAAACTCGAAATGTCAACTTTAATCTTGAAATTTCCACTTTAATCACGTAGTTTATTTTGTCATTAAAGTAGAACATCATAAACTTCATATTAAAATCGTTTAATTTACTAGTTTCTTAAATCCCATCGTAACTAAAGTAGCACGTTAAATGATTTGTTTTATATGTGTTCTTCTATGTGCTCTATGTGTGTGAATCACTACGTGCTTGTTAAACGGGCTTTCTCTTCCTCCGACTGGACACAGAAATCATTACATTCGTGATATTACAGCTCTCTGAATAATTAAAATACTGAGATGTATACGTTATATCATTTTCATGATGATAGGAGTTAAAGCATGTTATTAAACATGGGAACACGGTGGCGCAGTGATAGTGACGAGCTGGCACCCTGTCCAGAGATTGTTCCTGCCTCCTGTAAGATGCTTGCTGCGCCATGCGTGACCTTCGATGAAATAATTTATTGCAGCAGTACTGTCTCTTTCAAATGTACTAATCTCCAATTCCTGTCCTTCCTTTTCTTTCTCCAAGTAACCAATCGCCACACAATCAGCTCTGTAATAGACGTTAAGCCATCTGTAAGCTTAGAACACCAATTCTTCAAAACTTGTAAGGATCATTGAAATATCTCGTAGTACATGTTTAATTCTTCTATCCATCTATCCTTCCAGGGTCACGCCAGTCCTAGCAAGAATGCAACGTGAGGCAGGAACAATCCCTGAATGGGGCACCAGATCGTTGCTAGTGCTGCAACACCGTGTCCTCACATGTTTAATTATTAACAATATAGATAATTGAAATTATGTTAACATTTTATCTGTATAATGTAATAAATATGTGGCTCAGGTTATGCAATATTATAACTGTAACACAACTTTACAGTGAGATGATTGTATTTTTAAGTACAAACAGTTTCTACAAGAAGAACTTGATGGACTGATTGAGTGTGTTTATAGTTCTTGGGATGAAACTATTTCTGAACCACGAGGTCCATACAGGAAAGGCTCTGAAGTGTTTGCCGTATGGGAGAAGTTCAAATAGACAGCATGGCTGAGGAAGCGTGTGCTTGATGCTGTATACCGATAATTCTCTTTCCGATCAGCTGCTGTATAGCTGTGATTCACATTCAGATACAGTGGGATAAACAATGCTAAAGCAGCTATGATATTTGGAATAGTTTGGCCATTCCGTGGACCATTATATTGTTACAGGTTAATTACAATCAGATGCCTTAAACTAATAATCAATATGCAGTTAATTTCAGTGTATTTGATAAAGCCGCATTAGGGATGTGGATGTAAAAAAGAAAGGGAAACCACACTGGAACAAAACCACTGCTTTGACGCTGGGTGCCGGCAGTTTGCAAAACTGAGCGAAGAACTTGCATACGGCAAGAATTTAGCTGCTGTGAAAATGTGCGTGGCTTTATGCCAAATTTAGGTTTTATATATCGCGATGTGAGTGTGGAAATGGGCTTACGAAACATTTTTGTGTGTATGAACCGATGTGAGTGTGGAAACGGGCTTACGAAACATTTTTGTGTGTATGCACCATTTATACATGAGGCCCCTGGTTCAGCCGGAGGTTTGCCATACACTTCGTGCAGCAAGGTTTATTAAGGATGAGGGTGAGTGCTCCACCCAAAAGTAGGGAACAGGACGTAAAGTAAGGCGTTCTTGGCCACAGAAAGTGACAGGCTGTGTTATTCCTAAGGGCTTGTTTATACTTCATGCTAAGAACGCACACGCGCACGCATCATGGCTGCCACGCATTCCCAGCATTCACTTGACACGTCCTCTGAGCAGGTCCTCAGAAATTAACGTGAAGCGTGTGTGAGTTGCAGTACCAGCAAACAGTCGGGGGGCACAGTGTTATAAAAGTTGTAATGAGATGTCAGAGTCTCTGTTTACTATCTACATGTGACAGACAGCGGCTATGTGGATCCTACGGGATCAATGTGCGCGCTTTGATGTTTGATGAATGATTCAATGTGGTGAAGCAAAATGCCAACATACAGATACAGATACATTCGTGCTGCTTTTATATTCAAGCGTCACATATTCCCGATTGTAATGACACAATACATTTTAAAAGTCTCACCTACCATCTTCTGTGTCATCTTTTTTTTCTGGGGCTTCCTCTGGACCTGACAAAAGCGACAAACAGCAATAGATCACTACACAGAACACATTAAATATATGACATTCCAACTCTCTGCACATTTAGAATCCTTAGATTTATACTTGATATCACTTTCATGAAGAAATGCATTAAAGTATGTATGTTACATTTTACAGATAAAGCATTCATTTTGTTTAAATACTGTTAATAATTACACACATGGGGTGACACGGTGGCGGAGCGGTAGCACTGCTGTCTCACAGAGAGTCACGTCCCTCGTGTTCCCTGCCTGGAGTTCTCATGTTTTCCTGCTGGGTTTCCACAGTGTGCTCCGGTTTCCTTCAAAAGATATGCAGATTTGGTGACACTAAAATGATGCCAGCGTATGTGAGTGCTTGTATTTACCTTGCGATGAGCTGATGCCCATCCAGGGATTGTTTCTGCCTTGTGCCCAATGCTACCTGGAATGGGCACATCCCTTGATTGATGGATTTAATCATTAAACATCCTTTTCAGAGAAATTGCAGTAAGGTGTCATCAGAATTTAATGGGTGTCCCAGGCAATTCACAACACAGTGAAGCCGAACCTGTTCTCATTGTGATGATATCTCGCACTGCCACCTGGTGGATTTTTCCAGATTTACATGAAGTATGTGTGTGCAGGAGCATGCGTCACGTCGCGTGAAGTATAACCCTGGCCTAAGGCACTTGTGTGGTTTAAAGTGGCAGAGGTTAATCAGCTCTGTGTTTGCCATTCATGGGGTGCTGTTGTGGTTAGGGTCTGTGTGTATGCGTAAAGCTATGTATGCATATGCAACAGTAGACCAGCCCGGTAACGAACTTGACGAGTACACTTACCCTTGAAGAAAACAGGTAAAGGGTAAGTAGGGGGAAATACTACAATAATACAGTTGTCTACATAGTAACCTGAAAAACTCCGGATGTATATAGCGCCTCAAGATGGATGTCTCACACACACATGTGCTCTTGGGGGGCAGTCTAAGGACTCAACTGAGGGTAAGACGCAGAGTCAGGGGTTTGAGGAGCTGCACTAACGCCTTTTCTCCTTCTTTCACAGACCACCAGAAGAGAAGTCCAACTAAAGCTCTACCAGCTGCCGCCACCAGACCACACCCTCCTACTGACCTCACTTCCGCCAAGGACCCACCTCTTCCTGCCCTCCACCCACTCAGTTCGCCTTCCAACTCAGTCTTAGTTTGGACTCAGTCTTGTATGACTGCTCTGCAGTTTGCTAATCCTCTTGTTTTGTTCAGTATACAAGAAGATCCCCCAAAACCTTCTTCTTTCTCTGTTTTGTCTTTTTACACGGAGAAGGACGAGTGTTTGCAAGTAGCATCTGGCTTTGGAAATGTGCCTTATTGAGTTGAAAGTCAGTTGTAGACATTTAAAGCTGAACTATCGATTATCAATGGAAAAACCTTTCATAATTTAAGTGCATTGAGTGTATTTTAACAAGCCTGTAATTATACAGTAAAATGATTATATTTCATGAATAAATTATGAATAGTCACATAATAAATACAGTACAACCAACAGTCGTAAAACAATAAACACTTAGCAACGGTTACCTACAAGGTCAGTAGGTCGCTCCACCACACAGTTTGGTTTGTGACCACTGATGATAAAACACTTTGCTCTCGTTCAGCAAAAGTTAAATCGTTTTGATTTTTGGGCCAATTTGGATGCCGATTTTTCCTGTGGATCCCAGCATTAGGCAACATAGGTGGCTGCTTCTTGAGGGAGGGGGGTCATCATCACCCCAGGGACACCGTTTATGAAAGTTAACTAGTGTGCACTCTGGAATCTCCCCTGCCATGCTATGGACAACAAGGTGTGCCATGTTGGAAACTCAAGGAGTTGCGTGATGCGAACACTAATGGGGACTTCCTCCCATCCTTAAAGTCAAATAATTTTGAAAATCAAACTATGGACACCAAGGGATACCATTTACAAAAATCAGTGGGCACCAAGGGAGTCCTCCTACATCACCCTCATACTTTAATAATATTAAATGAGTACCGTTGACACCAAGGGGCATGTGATTTGGTCATCAAGGGGCACCCATCCCATCCTCAAACTCTAAACATATTGAATGCACACTATGGACACCAATGAAACCCAAGATTCGTGTGATCTGGACACTGAGGAGGACCCTTCCCCCTGTCCTTGCAGTCTATTAATATTAAATCTATGCTATGGACACCTAGGGGTGCCATTTATGAAACTCGATGGGCACATGGTCCAGATACAGAGGGAGACCCCCCCACATCCCTGTTGTACACTAATAGTATTGAATTATGTGCTGTGGGCCCCACCTGAGACACATTCCGTCCTCAAAATCTAATAATATTAAATGCACACTATGGACACCAAGGGGTACCATTTTGGAAACTCAAGGGTCGTGTGATCTGATCACTGAGTAGGACTCATCCCCCTGTCCTTGCAGTTTATTAATATTGAATCTATGCTATGGACATTGTCACACACGTGCGTTTAGGAGGCAGTCAACAAGCCCTGAGGTGAGTGAAACATCGCGAGATGAAGGATTGATTTATGGCACTAACGCCTCTCTCTCTCTCTCTCTCATCAGACCAAAAGAAGAAAAATAATCCAGTGCACTTACCTCACACACTTCCGGATTCACAAGATGGCCGCCAAATGTCACTTCCTCATCCGACTCCCATTGATGATGTCACCTCCGGCTTCCTCTTGATGACGTCATGTCTGGTCTCCCGAAGATGATGTCACTTCCGCAATTACGTCCCTTCCGGTCTCCTCTTGATGACGTCACATCCGTCTTCCACATCATCTTCTGCCACATCATTTCCTCCAGCCATTTTGTTCCTCTATAAAAACACCATTTCTCAATTTCATTTGGTCAATTGCTGTTTTTGATTACACTGATCAATCTTTTTCAACTACTTCTTTACTTTGTCCATCGGACATTATATGGCGATGGTCCCCAACTCTTTTGTGTTGTGGAAATCCTTTTCATTTACGACAACACCTAGGAGTGCCACTTATAAAACTCGATGGGCGCATGCTCCAGACACCAAGGGAGACCCCCACATCCCTGTTGTACTCTAATAGTATTGAATTATGTGCTATGGACAAAAACTGCAGACCTGTCCCATCCTAAAAATCTAATAATATTAAATGCACACTACGTACACCAAGGAGTGCTATTTATGAAACTCAATGGCTGCATATTCTAGACACAGAGGGAGACCTCCCATGTCCCCATCATAGTCAACTAATGTTAAATTGCATGCTATGGACACCAAGGGGCATGTGATTTGGACATCAAGGGGGACCCATCACATCCCCAAAGTCTAATAATATTGAACGCACACTACGGACACCAAGGGGTGCCATTTTGCAAACTCAAGGGTCGCGTGATCTGGACACTGAGGAGGAGCCTTCTCCTGTCCTTGCCGTCTGTTAATATTGAATCTATGCTATGGACACCTAGGAGTGCCATTTGTGAAACTCAATGGGCACATGGTCCAGACACCAAGAGAGACCCCCCAAATTACTTTTGTACTCTAGTAATATTGAATTATGTGCTATGGACCCCAACTGGGACCCATCCCATCCTCAAAATCTAATAATATTAAATGCACGCTATGGATACCAAGGAGTGACATTTATGAAACTCAATGGCCGCATGCTCCAGATACAGGGGGAGCCCTCCCATGCCCGCCTCATAGTCTATTAACCTTGAATTATGTCCTATGGACACCAGGGGGCACATGATTTGGACACCAAGAGGGACCCGTCCCATCCTTCAAGTCTAATAATATTGAATGCACACTATGGACACCAAGGAGTACCGTTTATGAAATTAAATGTGCGCGCACTCTGGGTACCACCTAAGGCTCCCTTTGGGCATCGACTGGCACTGGATCTCAGTAGTTTATTTCCTCTGTGGTCTGTAATGGCTGGAATTTTGTGTGACTCTGCTCCTTCGCTCACTGGCTTTAGTGTATTCATTACAGTTTACTCCCATTATTACTTTTTGAAGAATTAAGAACATCTATTTAAGACCCTGTTTTACATTTACATTTATTTGCATGGAAGACGCCTTTATCCAAAGCGACTTATGAAAGAGGTCAACATGGTCGAGTAAACATCAGTCTGACTGACCAGGTGTTACAGGACAAGGGTGAAGAGCTCAGAACAAACAAAAGGCTCAGTAAAGAGGACAAAGAGCTTCCAGATGGGAACCAAAGCACTTGTGAACTTTCACTGCTGCACTATTGAAAGTATCCTGGCTGGATGCATCACGGTGTGGTTTGGGGGCCTGATTTGGCTGGAACTCCTCAAGAGGACTGTCCATGACAGTTTCTAAGATCATTTGGGCTGACCTTCTACAGCTTCATACCATCTACTCAACTGGATGGCTGAGGAGAGCAGAATCCGTCATCTCTGAAGACAGCCACCCAGCTCATCCCCTGCTGTCACTTCTGACCGTATGGTGCCATAGCAACAACCTTTCCCAGAATGTGAACCAATCAAAGGAGGTTACTGTTGACTTCAGAAAGAACAAAGGCAGTCACACTCCACTCCACATCCATGGCTCCCCTGTCCAGACAGTTAGACAGCTTCAGGTTCCTGGCTGACCAGACCACAGACTGCTTTTCATGGTCAGCCAACACAATCTGCATAGTCAATAAGGCTTAGCAAAGCCTGCATTTCCTGAAGAGTCCAAAGAGTTTTCAGGTGTGAACCAAAACACTTGTGCACTTTCACCACTACACTATTCAAAGAATCCCGACCAGATGAATCATGGTGTGGTTTGGTAACCTGACTTGCCAGGATCACCAACTCATCCAAAGTACTGTCCAAACAGTTTCTAAGATCATTGGGACTGACCTTACACAGCTTCATACCATCTACTCAACCAGATGTCTGAGGAGAGCTGAATCCGTCATCTCTGAAGATAGCCACCCCGCTCATCCCCTGTTTTCACTTCTGACTATATGGTTCCATAGCAACAACCTCTCCGTGAATGTCGACCAATCAAGTCACGTCACTGTTGACTTGAGAAAGAACAAAGGCAGTCATGCTCCATGGCACATCCATGGCTCCCCCGTCCAGACAGTTAGGCAGCTTCAGGTTCCTGCGGGTCCATATCACTGACTGCCTATTGTGGTCAGTCAACGACAACTGCTCTACATTCGTAATGGCTAACACGGTACAACACCCTAGTACTACAGACATACAAGAAGGTTCAGCAAAGGCTTTTTTTTTCTGAGGAGGCTAGAGAGTTTTGGAATGGGAACCAATACACTCATGAACTTTTCCTGCTGCATTACTGTGGATGCATCACGGTGTGGTTTGGTAGCCTGACTTGCCAGGAGCACAAACTCCAACCTTTCACAGCTTCATACGGTAGCAGAGTTACATGACATGGACTGCAATTCCCAGCAGCCCTGGCAGTACTGCACCTTTGAGAAGCTTCAGCTTTTTGCCACAAAGGCTGCAGAGAGAAAGAAGAGGAGGCACTGAATGTAAAAGGGAGCCGTAAGAAGTCGTCAAGATCGCGATCATCTTGTGCCTTTGTGTTGTCTCCAGTTTCACCACCACAACAATTCAATTAAATTACAACTGCATACACTCTGAGGATTACAGTTTCACAAAATGTTCTTTCCCGTGTCTGTTCATGTGGCTTCATCTGAGTTGGAAAACATCTCCTTCTAAGGAGCGCTCCCAACTTGTACAACTCTTCACTTACAACAGTAAGACAAAACTAATATATTTAACCATTAGTTTCACAGGAACAGGGCTGTGTCATGAGTGATTGCCGTTAATCGTTTTGTGCCCAGTGTTTCCTCGAAATTCTTTTTCGTCTGTGTTAATTAATTAATAACCACCATTGGGGTTATTTGGGTTGGGTTTCTGCATGCACAATGTTTGTTTCGTTGGTTTGTTCTTCATTTATTATTTATTTTGATTAAATGTCTGTTTACACATCTGTGTGTGTGTTTGTGTGTGTGCGTGTGTCTGTGCATTTGTGTGTACAAGCCGAGTCAAGGCTGGGTGTGTTCCTGGGATCCCCAAAATAAATTAAACAAAAGACAGTTATAGAAATTATAAAACCGTGTGAATCTAAGCGCCCTGTGGCTGATGCAAAACCATCTACTCCATCAGATGTCTGAGGAGAGCCGAATCCACCAGTTCTGACGGCAGCCTCCCAGTTCATCCCCAGTTTTCACCCTTTCTGTCTTCTGGAAGGTGCTACCAGAGTCTCACCCCTCTCTGCACCTGATTAAAGGGGCAGCTTCTTCCCCCAAGTGGCAAAGTCACTGATCACTTAAATCTTATATGGGCTGTGCTGTACCCACCTGCTGGTTTATGTCCAAGTTGTGCTCTACTTTACATCTACGTTTTTATTTACTCTTATTTACTGTATTTATTTATCTTCAGCTACTCTAATTTATTTACTGTGTTCATTTATACGTCTTCATCTTATTGTCTTATCATTTATTAACCCCTGTACTTGCTACCCTGCCCACCTGCCCCTCCTCACCACAACTGTGGCACAAAAAATTCACTACGCTCTTGCATTGTGTAGGTGACAACAAAGGTCTCTACTCTTCAATCTAATCTAACAAAATGCCAGCTAGTTACACTTCCTTGGTTATGAGGACCTAAGAACCTAACACAAGAACATACGTAATCTGACAAACGAGAGGAGACCATTCAGTCCATCAGGCTTGTTTGTTTAACTGATAGCTAATCTGTCCCACTATTTCCTCCAGATCCTTCTTGAAGGTTGTCAAGGTTTCTGCTTCATCTCCATGTCTCTGTAGTTTATTACAGATATACCACTGAATATCATCAGCATAAAAATAATAAAGAGATGTCTTTGAAAGACTCAATGGTTCCTGCTAAAAGTCAGGTCAGGTTGGGGAGCATACACTGGTACAGAGCATTGCCGCACCTACCACACGGTGAAACAGCTTGGGATCCTGGTTGGCAACCCCCAATGGCAGGCCCGTAGTCCAGTCCCACTCTCCAAAAAAATGACCCTCTATCAGCCGTAATCAGGTGGGCATTCCAATTGGCCTGGTCCAGCCGTTTGGGTCCTAGAAATGATGGTCCTGTGTGCCAGATCACCCTCGGGTAATGGCGCCACATGGTTTTAGTGCCGTATTTGACGCTCCCTTCACAATGCAGGTCATGTGCCTCATTCGGGACTCCATGAGCAAGACAAAGTCACACCAGCGGTACCCAAGGATTCTCTGAAGAGACACAGTACCAAAGGAGTCCAGTCTTCATCTCAGGTCACTGAATAGTATCCATGTCTCACAACCATATAGAGAGCGTCAGAACTCTAAAGACTTGGACCTTCATCCTTTTGCAGATATCAGGAGCGCCACACACCCCTTTCCAGTGACCTCATGGCCCCCCATTCTCCCCCAATCCTTCTACTGACTTCACAGGTAGAGTCACCAGAGACATCAATGTCACTGCCGAGGTTAGTAAACCTCTCGATGAGGTCGACACTCTCTCTGCAGACAGACACACTGCTGATGGCCATGCCCAAGAGGTCATTAAAGGCCTGGATCTTAGTTTTTATCAGGACACTCGCAAGCTCAGACACTCCTCACTCAGTCTCTCAAGAGCCCCCCCATCAGAGCCTCCACTGATTCTGTGAAGACCACAGCATTATCACCAAAATCAAGATCAGTGAATCTTTCTTCACCAACAGATGCCCCACAGCTGCTGGACCCCAAAACCCTGCACCAACAGCCAGTCCATGCCAGCATTGAACAGAGTAGGAGCAGAACAGACCGCTAACGGACCCCAGAATCAACTGGGAAAAACGCCGAGCTTCTGCCTCCATTCTGCCCAGCACTGACAGTACCAGTGTACAGGTTTCATATATAATATACTAGAGGGCTTCGCCCCCTGCTCGCTTTGCTCGCCACTCCCCCATGGCTTGCACTACGCGCCAGCATATGTGGATTTCACTTTCACCAAACAACAAATCTTTAAATTCTCGCCTCTTCATTGGGAAGAAACACACTACTTTTCCCTGATGGCAACATGAATTAGACAAACTACAGGTCTCCAACTTAAAGTTTAAATCCGAACAATATATTCAATCTCTTTTCCCTGTTCCGTTATTTCATTAGTGTTAGCACTAATGCGATCTTTACTATCAGTTTTTTCAGTCTTTTGAATTTTAATACTTTCATTATCTCTAACCTACTCTGCATGTGTATCGCGCCAACATGTTTGAATTCTTTACGATGTTCTACTTTGTCATCTACTCTTTGTCTTTTATTTCCAGCCCCGGGCTTGGTTAAATCTCTAGGCACAAAGTCTCGTCTCATGGGACATGAAAGTATCTCTCGGAAAAAGTCTCACCTCGTCCCAGGATTTTTTCATTATAATACAGTAGAGCGATTTATTTATATATATGGCAAGCCCAATGTCTCACCCTGGACGCTAGATGGCAGCATCCCTGGGTGCCTCGGACTCCCCCAGGGCTTCATGGGGGTTGGAGTTCTGTGCAGCTCTGTGGGGTTCTGCAGGCACCGCCAGGGGGTGCTGCAGCAGGAGCTGCTGGTCCCTTTTGGGCACTGGTTTCACCTTACCCGGAAGTGCAGCCGGATGTCGCCAATCAAGCACCTGGAGCACTTCTAGATACCCAATAAAAAGGAGCCAGCGACCACCACTCAGCAGCCAGAGTCAGGTGGAGGAGGACAAGGTTGCCTGGGAGGAGTGGTGGTGCCAGAGAGGAAAGAGAAGTGCTTTGCTTTACTTGTGTGCTTAGTGCTTGGGACTGTGTTGTGTCTGTGGGTACGGGAAAGGCGTAGCCCACAGACGAAGAGAAATAAAACTTTGTTTATTTTACACGTGCCTCCCATGTCCAATCTGTGTTGGGTCGGGCGCTATATAGCGCTTTTTCTTACAATATATCCATCCATCCACCCGCTATATCCTAACTACAGGGTCACAGGGGTCTGCTGGAGCCAATCCCAGCCAACACAGGGCACAAGTCAGGAAACAAACCCCGGGCAGGGTTGCCAGCCCAGCGCAGAGCACACATACACACCCACACACCAGGGACAATTTAGAATCGCCAATGCACCTAACCTGCATGTCTTTGAACTGTGGGAGGAAACCGGAGCACCCGGAGGAAACCCACACAGATACAGGGAGAACATACCACTGCGCCACCATGCCGCCCTCTTAAAATATATATTTATATATATTATATATATTGTTAGACTGCAGCCCCCATCAGAATGGTAAGAGTGTGGGATTTGAGGGCATTCTGTTATGGTCTCCATAATAAAGAGTATAAAGGGGAGAATAAGGTCACCTTAGGACCCTCTCATGACAAAATGTAAAATTCTAACTCCCCACCAACTAGTAGACCCCATTTCCATGATGAAGTCTTTGCAGCTACGCCAATGTGACTGAAACTTAAATGTAAGGATGTTATAATTGCAGATGTTTTAAGTACATGTAATTAATTTATAAAAAAGAATCTTTTGACGTCTTAATTACACTGAAATTATAACTTACCGATGCTATTGTGGGAAGAGAGCAAGCGTTTAGTTCTGAATGCTGTTTTACGAAAGCTGGGGAAATATCTGCAAAGAAAAGAGACCATCAGCTTAGCATTTCCTAGGAATGAGGTGGTGTGGAGCCCTCGGGTGACTGAGAACTTCATCCAGGGCGACCAAGGCCGTACCAAGGGGTGAAATGTCAGGTCCTCAGGCTTTTTCGGCTGAGCGCCTAGCAGGGCTGAGGGTCAGGGTTAACGAAGTGCAGCGTCGGCACACCCACGCATCCCGAGAAGAAACCTGTCAGTCATTACGGTCTTCTCGGGGCTCAGGCCCTACAGCTATAAACTTGGCTTAGGAAGCAGGCGGTGGGGTTTTGATGGGGGCGGGCTGGCATTTTGTATTTGACCACCAGAGAGAGTAAAAAAAAAAATAATGTAATACGTAATCAATTCAGAAGCTTCCTTAAAAATAACAAATTGCCGAATTTGGAGTGGTGGCCGAGGACCTGCACTTTAACTCTTTGAGGGATGAATTATTTTTCCAAAAAACTCAAGTTTTCTGTAAAGCACACAAGGCAATGGTTTCACACATAAATCAACATAAAACACCTGTTGCTATGTGCTGTGGTTGTTGCTGGCGTATGTTCGGCATCAGAGCAGGAGGGTGGCGGTAGTGGTCTCAGTGTGACGCAATATGGTTTGTATCTCTTGTCATCATAAGTGGTGTTCATCCCAGGCGAATGCTGCTGTAGGTGCATCAGTTACATGAAAGTGTTCAGCACCATGATCAGTTGGAGGCCAAGCAGATGATGCCGGTACCCCACTTTCATTTTTGATATCTTGCATCAAACTCAGAGTCCGACAAGTAAGAGTCCTATTCAACAAGATTATGTTAAACATCCATGGAGTATTTTGCTTTGCACATTTGCTTTGGTCTCTCGCCAGATGTCGATGCCATTTTAGAGGTTTTTGCTCTTCGCTACTCAAGCATGTGCAGGGAATCGAGGTTAAATCCACAAAGCTAAGTAACTTTCCTTCTAGCAAAGAGAGTCGAACTAAAATGTAAGGCGAGTTTTGTCATAGTTTACAGCTGACTACCGTCCTCTACCCCTAAATTTTGACAAAAGTCGACGTCAGCCCTAAGAGTTAAAGCACAAGGTTGCCAGTTCAGTTCTGTTGCCTCACGGTGAGACCATCATTGGGTCTCTGACTGGAGAAATCATTTATAATGCACCTCACACCTGTAACCTGCCTTGGATGAAGATGTCAACTAAATACAGCCCCTTTAGAAAGTCTTCAGACCCCCTCGCTTTTTACACATTTTCTGATAAAGTCACGTCAACTCATTTTTTTCTAACATCAAGTGACACTCAATACCCTGGAATGACAAAACCAGAGCATCATTTTTAGACATTTTTGAAAATGTATTAAATATAAAAAACAAAAATGTCACATTGACACAAGTTTTCAGAACCTTTACTCGGTACATAGTTGAAGCCCCTTTGGAAACCTGGAGTCTTCTTGGGTTTGACGAGACAAAGTTGACATATCTGGGTGAGGGGATTTCCCGCCATTCTTCTCTGTAGATCCCCTCAAGCGCTGGCAGTTTGGATGGAGATCCTCGGTGGGTGGCTGTTTCCTGGTCTCTCTAGAGATGTTCGATTGAATTCAAGTTCGGACTCTGGCTGGGCCACTTAAGGACATTCCCAGAGTTGTCACTAAACAACTTCTGTGTTGTCTTTGCTTTGTGAACCTTCGGCCCTGTCTGAGGTCCAGAGGCTGGCCACCCAGTAAACTGAAGTTGCAGCAGAAAAAAACACGTGGCTACAATCAAGTTCAAATAGGAATTGGTTACAAGGGGTAAACAGAGACTTTTATAAGGAGGAGACAGGAAGGAGAAGGTCCAGGGAGGCCAGAAGAAGAAAGTGATGTCTTCGGTAGGAGGAATCTGTTTGGGAAGTGTCATCAGGCATGGATGGAAGTGACGTCATCAGTGGGAGGGTTGATGGTGACGACACTCTTTGGGTGGTTCTTCTGCTGGTCTGCAAGAGGGACAAAAGGAGAGATGGTCAGATGACAGTGCCAACCCTTGGTCCGGCTGAGAAACAACCTTATTTAAGCATTCCAACCTTCTCCCAAGCGCTTGTGTGTGACAATATGTGTGAGGTCCCTGTCTCCGCAGTCAATGTGTGAACATGTAAATGTCAGATCATTTGCAACTACAGTGTGAGAAACAGTGGCTGCCCCCAAGAAGGGCAACGGGTAGCGATTTGTTTTTTGTGGTCAGAGGGTGTGCCTGGTGCCGATGTTTACCGAAGACTTTGTTCACAGTATGGAGGAAGTGCTTTGTCACGAAGAAGTGTATATGAATGGATAGAGAAGATCAAGGAAGGTCACAAAAGTGTCAGCCACGAAGAAGGAGCCGGATGCCCGTCCACGTCAAAGACCGATGACAACATTGAGTGTACCCGTGAAATGATTCTGTTGAATAGACGAGTGACAGGAGATGACGAGGCAAATCATTTACAAATCAGCCAGGACTCTGCCTCTGCAATAATCCACGACAGAGTTGGGTTTCAAAAGGAGCCCTGACTCCTCTGCTTTTGAAAATTTTAGACCTATTTCTAACCTGCCTTTCGTAAGTAAAATTCAAGAGAAGGCAGTCATTATGCAGCTAAATGACCACCTCAATAAACATGCTATTCTTGATAAGTTTTAGTCGGGTTTCAGAACAAATCACAGTACAGAAACTGCACTCATTAAAGTAGTAAATGACTTGCAGGTAAATGCAGACAGAGGCCATTTATCTGTTCTCATCCTCTTAGATCTGAGTGCCGCATTCAATACCATTGATCACAATATTCTTAGAAATCACCAGTGGGTGGGCCTCTCTGGCAGTGTCTTAAATTGGTTTGAATCCTACCTGACAGGGAGAAAATTCTTTGTAAGTTGTGGTAATTATAACTCAAAGACACATGATATCCAATATTGTGTTCCACAAGGCTCTATCCTGGGTTCGCTGCTCTTTTCGATTTACATGCTTCCGTTAGGTCAGATGATCTCGGGGCACAACGTGAGCTGCCAAAGCTATGCTGATGACAAGCAGCTGCTTTTATCAATAGTGCCTGACCACCCCGACTCTCTTGATTCACTGACACAATGTCTTACTTGTGTTTCTGAATGGATGAGTAGTAATTGTCTCAAACTAAATAAAGAGAAAACAGAAATTTTTGTGATTGGAAATAATGGATATAATGAGGTTATTAGAAATAAACTTGATGCATTAGGATTAAAAGTCAAAATGGAGGTAAGGAATTTAGGGGTAACTATTGACTCTGACCTGAATTTTAACTCTCATATTAATCAGATTACTAGGACAGCATTTTTCCACTTAAGAAATATAGCAAAAGTTATACCCCTTATAACATTGCAAGAAGCTGAGAAATTAATCCACGCTTTTGTTTCCAGTCAACTAGATTACTGCAACGTAATCAGGACCACCCAAAAAAAGACATCAATCGATTGCAACGAGTGCAGAATGCAGTTGCTAGAATCCTAACTAGGAAAAGAAAATCCGAGCACATCACCTCAGTTTTGATGTCACTACACTGGTTACCTGTGTCATTCAGAATTGACTTTAAAATCCTGCTTATAGTTTACAAAGCCTTAAATAATCTCGCTCCATCTTATATATCGGAGTGTCTGACACCTTATATTCCAAATCGTAACCTTAGATCTTCAAATGAGTGTCTGCTTAGAATTCCAAGAGATAAACTTAAAAGAAGTGTTATGTTAGGCACCTAAAATCTGGAGTAGCTTGCCAATAGGAATTCGCCAGGCTAATACAGTGGAGCACTTTAAAACACTGCTGAAAACACATTACTTTAACATGGCTTTCTCATAACTTCATCTTAATTTAATCCTGATGCTCTGTATATTCAATTAATTATCATAATTATTCACGGTGGCTCCAAAATCCATACTAACCCCTACTCTCTCTTCTGTTCTTTATCCGGTTTTCTGGGGTAGCGACATGCGCCACCACCACCTGATCAAAGCACCGTGATGTCCCTACATTGATGGATTAAAGGCCAGAAGTCCACATGACCGTCATCATCAAGTTCTTCCATGAGAACCCTGAATACCATGAGGACTGATTGATGTCATTTATGTTAGGTAGAATGCCTAGACGGGGCTGGATGGTCTCGTAGCCTTGGGACCCCCTGCAGATTTTATTTTTTTCTCCAGTCGTCTGGAGTTTTTTTTTTGTTTGTTTTATCTGTCCTCCCTGGCCATCGGACCTTACTTTTATTCCTTGTTAATTAGTGTTTCCTTATTCTAATTTTTATTTTTTCTCTTTCTTCATCATGTAAAGTACTTTGAGCTGCATAATTTGTATGAAAATGTGCTATAGAAATAAATGTTGTTGTTGTTGTATGAGGGCGAAGATTCACATCTGATGAAGAGGTGAAGACAGTGGTGCATTCGGGGCTTGCAGCTCAGTTAAAACACTTTTTAATGAAGGAATTCGAAAGCTTTTGGACAGATGGACAACATGTATTGAAAAGCAGGGAGATTATGTGGAAAAATGATGCATTTGTCTTTTCTGAAAGTTGATTCAAATAAATTCAATGGCTGGAGTGTGGATCATTTTTGACTTACCCTCGTATAGTGGCTGGCAATAAGGAATCAGAGCAAAGCAGCGCAAGAATTATTGGGGCACCAACCTGGTCACCTGTTTTATTGTTTTAAATAAAAAGCAAAGAGGGTGTCCAGAAGAATAACAGAAAAGAAGATGATCACAAAACTAACTAACAAAGAGTTAATCTCTCACACGGGAGCATCGTCATCATTGGCTCCTGGTCATAAATGAGACGTCACATGTCTGGGCCGTCCCTTTCTGTGGCGTCAAGACAGGAAGTGGTGGGGTCTGCTCAGGATGCTCTTACTGGGTAACCCCTGCGTAACTTCAACTTTGTGAGTGATGCTTGAACATTATCCTGAAGAATTTGTTGATATTGACTTGAATTCATCCGACCCTCGACTTTAACAAGGGTCCCAGTCCCTGAACTAGCCACACGGCCCCACAGCATGATGGGATCTCCACCAAATCTGACAGTAGGTAGCAGGTGTTTTTCTTGAAATGCGGTGTTCTTCTTCCGCCATGCAAAGTGCTTTTTGTTCTGACCAAATTACTCCATTTGTGTCTCATCAGTCCAAAGCACTTTGTTCCAAAATGAATCTGGCTTGTCTAAATGAGCATTTGCATACAACAAGCGGCTCTGTTTGTGGCATGAGTGCAGAAAGGGTTTCTTTCTCATCACCCTGCCATACAGATGTTCTTTGTGCAAATTTGCTGAATTGTAGAAGGATGTACAGATACACCATCTGCAGCGAGATGTTCTTGCAGGTATTTGGAGGTGATCTGTGGGTTGTCTGTACCCATTCTCACAATCCTGCTCATGTGCCGCTCCTGTATTTTTCTTGGCCTACCAGACCTGCTGGGTTTAACAGCAACTGTGCCTGTGGCCTTCCATTTCCTGATTCCATTCCTTACAGTTGAAACTGACAGTTTAAACCTCTGAGATGGCTTTTTGTAGCCTTCCCCTAAACCATGAGACTGAACAATCTTTGTTTTCAGATCTTTTGAGAGTTGCTTTGAGGATCCCATGCTGTCTGTCACTCTTCAGAGGAGAGTCAAAGGGAAGGAAGCACAACTTGCAATTGACCACCTTAAATACCTTTTCTCATGATTGGACACTCCTGTCTATGAAGTTCAAGGCTTAACGAGCTCATCCAACCAATTTGGTGTTGCAAGTAATCAGCATTGAGCAGTGACAGGCATTCAAATCAGCAAAATTACAAGGGGACCCACATTTGTGCGCAGCCAGTTTTTCACATTTGATTTTATTTCATTCAACTAAATACTGCGTCACTAAAAATCTTTGTTCGGAAAACACCCCAGTACTCAGATGTTCTTAGGAAGTGAAAGACATACCACCGTTATCTTTTTTGTTGAAAGGAGAGTCAATTATTATACAGGCTGAGAGGGGTTCCAAAACTTTTTCATATGACTGTATCTATAGGATCTAATTATGTAATTTTCATTACGCTATAACTTGTTAAGTTTATTACATAGAAAATCACCCGAAAAATCCTGGACCATGTGCGAACTGACAACATGAGGAATTGCCTTCATGCCGAACTGGAATTGTCCCCGCATAAATCGAAGTCATCCAGACGATCTGGATCTGCATAATTAGATCTGGACCACCCTGTATCTATTTATCTATCTATCTATTATATAGTGCCTTTCATATCTATCTATCTATCTATCTATCTATCTATTATATAGTTTCTTTTATATCTATTTATTATATAGTACCTTTAATATCTATCTATCTATTATATAGTGCCTTTCATATCTATCTATCTATCTATTATATAGTGCCTTTTATATCTATCTATCTTTCTATTATATAGCGTGATTCATAACTACAGCATCTCTCAATTATATAGCGTCTTTCATATCTATTTACAAATAGATGGCTGAGAGGGGTTCTCAAGCTTTTTCATATGACCGTATCTATCAATTATATAGTGCTTTTCATATCTATCTATTTATCTATTATATAGTGTATTTCACATCTATCTATCTATATATCTATCTATTACATAGTGTCTTTCACTCTGTCTATCTATCTATCTAGAGTTTCATTTCAAATATTAATTCATTTTACTTATGTATTTTTTCATATTTTCTTCTTTATTGTATTTATTAATAGGATTAATGCCTATTTAAAATATAAATTTGCGCATTAACATATGTTTGATTAGTCTGTATGCATGCAGATGCTTCTTCTTATAGACTGATTCATTATTTATGTGTTTATTAACATTGTGTTGATGTTGTATTTGTTCAGTTTTTCTGATTTTATTGCTTATATATCTACCTATTACTAAACAAACCTATGGTTGCGTGATTATAATTTCCAGTCACTTATTGTATTTTTTTGTTCTGTGCCACATTTTCCTCTTGTAGTTTTTACTTCTTTTGTCATCCTTCCATTTTCTGACTTTCTTTTTCCACTTAGGGGTCTTTCATTGAAGGTGTACATTAACTCTCTCTCTCTCTCTCTAAATGATATTATTATTTTTATCCCAATTTCATTTCTATTCTTTACCATATAAATTCCTTCTGAATCATCATTTTTATCCACCGTAGTTCATAATAATCCCGGCGAGCAGTAAAATCAATAAAGCCTACATTTTTTTTTCTTCGTTCCGCTGACATTAAGCCCAAGTAAGTGGATGCAGCGGCAGTTTTTGATCGCGCTGCCCCGTGTAAACTCGCTCCCCGAAGTCCTCAGCCTACAACGTCTCTTGACAAGAGACAATGGGACTGAGAAGGCAGCGCGCTTCCCCGCAGCTAAAGTCTTGTTGATGCCCACTCGTGAGCCACCGCCGAGAGCTCCGGTTCAGCGTGTGGGTTCATCTCGCTGCAGGCTGCCTCCCACTGGAGCTTCCGACTATTGTACCTTCCTCGAGGCGAGACAAACAGCCCCCTTGTTTGTACAATGCTTTTGTTGAAACTGTCTGCCTGTGGAGGGTCTCTCGGTCCCCGGGAAGAGATGCTGATTAACATGAAGCTGCCTTTACCATCGCAGTACAAATTACGACTCCAACCGCCAACCTGCTATTGTTTATTAATAGCCATTCCTGTGGGGCTTTGGAATAAAACACTGAATATACTGCACACTAATATATATATATAAATATATATACTGTATATACATATATATATATATACAACTGAGCACGATATATATAGGGAGTGGGTGAGGAACAAATGCATTGGTCAGCCCATCTCCACGGAGGAGAAGGACTCAGTCATTTGCTTTAATCATCTCTCAGCCTAACAGAACATCTCCAAAAGTGGAGGTCAGGCTGAGCCTCCCTGCAGACAACCAGTGCCGCTCATTGGACTCATATTTTACATTCCTCTTCATTTATTATAAAAATAGGATACACAAATGTTTAGCAAATGTACATTTCTTAACTAGTTTATCAAGTTGGTGAGTAATAAATGGCTGATTTCTATCATGCAGACCTCAGCTAGAATGTCTTGCCTTCATGCATGTTTCATTCCAGGTCAGTATATACACAGTACATATTGTAATGTCATTAATACCTCATGACACCCGTGGGGTCTTTGCATTGCACAGGGTCTGTCAGTGAGTGGGATGTCAGAACTGAACTAGAAATACTCTGATGGGAGCAACCCTGAGCAGCTCCAAGGAGGCCAAAGGTTTAACAACTGAGGAAGCTACACACAGGAAACCAGAAGGAGTTGGCCCTCTGGAGCTTAAGACCTGTGCTGACCAACTCTGTGGGGTCTTCTGTCACCTGTTCAGTCTGTCCCTGAGACTCCAGAAAGTCTCACTGCCGTGGAAAACGTCCAGCATTGTTCGTGTTCTAAAGAAGGCAGGCGTCTTTTCACCTGATGAGTACAGACCAGTAGCCCTGAAGTCCCACATCATGAAGACCTTTGAGAGGCTGAACCTGTATGGACTATATAAGTCCACTGGTGGTAGACCACCTGCACCCACTGCAGTTTGTCTATCTATCTATCTATCTATCTGGGGAGGATGAAAGCCACGATCTAAATCAATTGGACTCTATGGTAAACTGGTGCAATAAAAACTCTCTCACTCTGAATGTAAAAAAGACCAAAGAAATGATATTTGATTTTAAGAGACAGAAATCTGTATGTTCACTTATTGTAGTTCTGGGACAGGAGGTAGAAATAGTGACTGAATAGAAATACTTAGGACTTTACCTAGATAACAATCTTAACTGGAAAACAAATCCAAAAAAAATATTCTCTAAATGCAACCAGCGCTTATTTCTCCTCCATAAACTCAAACTATTTAAAGTAGACAAGGACCTCATGTTGTCCTTTTATCGCAGTCTGATCCAGTCTGTGATCACTTTCAGTTTCATTGCCTGGTTTAATAGTCTTACAAACCAAAACTCAAAAAAGCTAAAGCAGATTACATAGTATGCAGCTAAAGTTATGGGGCTGATGAAGATGATTTGACTAGTGTGTGTGTGTCAGGGGGCGGGCAATGTTAAAGAAACTGGAAATCATCTCAACTGATGACAGTCATCCATTACATGGAGAACTAAAGTTCAGTAAATCAGGAAGGAGAGTCGCTTTGAAAACCCACACAAATTACTCCAGGAACTCCTTTTTTCCTAGTGCCATACGACTTTTCAATAAGAAATATCAGAAATAATGATCAAAGTTTTGATATATATCCTGTAAGCTTTTTTTGTGTAAATATTTATTATCTAACTGCCTTACATTAACCTTTCTTGTTTCTATTTATCTGTTTTATTTCATTCTGTCTGTTATTAGATGCAACTGAGAAGGTAAATTTCATGTTTTCTTGTGTAAACCTGACTAAATAAAGAAACCTTAAACATCATCTATCTATCTATCTATCTATCTATCTATCTATCTATCTATCTATCTATTGTCACAAAAGCCACGATGAGACAAACCAAGGTTTGGGGTAGCCACCCGTATAATTTGTTTTCCTGGCTGCAAATTGTCGTTTCTAATGATAGCACTGCTGTGCACAAAACCGAGTTCAATACAGAACTGAGGGCATAGGGAAAAGGAGGAGGTTTTTAAAGGGGAAGACAGGAAGTGAGATCGTAGGGGTCGGGCTCATTGAGGTCTTCAGCCATTGGTTCAAGCCTGGACGTGACGTCACAGGGGCCGGAGCCGGAAAAGTCTCCTTCTATAGGCTCGGTCCCGGAAGTGACGTCAGGAGAGCCAGGCGGAATCTCCCGGGAATGGTCTGCAGGCAAGGAAGAAAAAGAGTCAGTGCACTCTGCCACATCCTGGTATGTCTTGGAACTGTCCTTACTCAAGCCCTTTAGCTGCCTCCCATGCGCACATGTGTGACACTATCTATCTATCTTAATGTGCCCTTATCTATCTATCTATCTATCTATCTATCTATCTATCTATCTATCTATCTATCTATCTATCTATCTATCCTATAGTGCCGTTCCTATCTATCTATCTATCTATC
>JANRMT010062835.1:7998591-8012932 GCA_026402145.1 Polypterus bichir lapradei | reverse complement strand
ATGTCTGCCTACCTGCCTGTCTGTCTATCTGTTTGCCTGTCTGTCTGCCTGCATGTCTGTCTATCTGTCTGTCTGTCTGCCTGTCTGTCTACCTGCCATTTCAGGACCACCATAAAAGGAGCCATTCAACTGGAGGTGGGAAGAGAAGAAAGTAGTTCATCGTTTCATGTGATTAGTGGTTGGGCTTCACTGTGTGAGGTGCTTGGTGAACTAAAAATACATTATCTGAAGCTATGACTGTGTGGGGAGATTAGGGCTCAGGGGCCTACTGGTTAAACTATATATTATATAGTGCCTTTCATATATATTAGTCTATCTATCTATTATATAGTGCATTTCATATCTATTAGTCTATCTACTGTATCTATCTTAATTATATGCCATAATTCATTACTACAGCATCTCTCTTATATAGTGCCTTTCATATCTATCTCTCTATCTGTCTATCTATCTATCTTTTATATACTGTAGTGTCTTTTCTATCTATCTATCTATCTATCTATCTATCTATCTATCTATCTATCTACAGTCATATGAAAAAGTTTGGGAACCCCTCTTAATTCTTTAGATTTTTGTTTCTCATCGGCTGAGCTTTCAAAGTAGCAACTTCCTTTTAATATACGACATGCCTTATGGACACAGTAGGATTTCAGCAGTGACATTAAGTTTATTGGATTAACAGAAAATATGCAATATGCATCATAACAAAATTAGACAGGTGCATACATTTGGGCACCCCAACAGAGATATGACATCAATACTTAGTTGAGCCTCCTTTTGCTAACCTAACAGCCTCTAGATGCCTCCTATAGCCTTTGATGAGTGTCTGGATTCTGGATGGAGGTTATTTTGACCATTCTTCATACAAAATCTCTCCAGTTCAGTTCAATTTGACGGACAGCCTGCTTCAAATCATCCCTTAGATTGTCGATGATATTCAAGTCAGGGGACTGTGACGGCCATTCCAGAACATTGTACTTCTCCCTCTGCATGAATGCGTTTCTAGATTTCCACCTGTGTTTTGGTTCATTGTCTTGTTGCAATATCCAACACCTGCGTAACTTCAACTTTGTGACTGATGCTTGAACATTATCTTGAAGAATTTGTTGATATTGGATTTAATTCATCCAACCCTCGACTTTAACAAGGGCCCCAGTCCCTGAACTAGCCACACAGCCCCACAGCATGATGGAACCTCCAGCAAATTTGACAGTAGGTAGCAGGTGTTTTTCTTGGAATACGGTGTTCTTCTTCCGCCATGCAAAGCGCTTTTTGTTATGACCAAATAACTCCATTTTTGTCTCATCAGTCCAAAGCACTTTGTTCCAAAATTAATCTGTCTTGTCTAAATGAGTATTTGCATATAACAAGCAACTCTGTTTGTGGCGTGAGTGCAGAAAGGGCTTCTTTCTCATCACCCTGCCATACAGATGTTCTTTGTGCAAATTGCGCTGAATTGTAGAACGATGTACAGATACACCATCTGCAGCGAGATGTTCTTGCAGGTCTTTGGAGGTGATCTGTAGGTTGTCTGTAACCATTCTCATAATCCTGCACATATGCCACTCCTGTATTTTTCTTGGCCTGCCAGACCTGAGGTTTAACAGCAACTGTGCCTGTGGCCTTCCATTTCCTGATTCCATTCCTTACAGTTGAAACTGACAGTTTAAACCTCTGAGGTGGCTTTCTGTAGCCTTCCCCTAAACCAGGAGACTCAACAATCTTTGTTTTCAGATCTTTTGAGAGTTGCTTTGAGGATCCCATGCTGTCTGTCACTCTTCAGAGGAGAGTCAAAGGGAAGCACAACTTGCAATTGACCACCTTAAATACCTTTTACCACTCATGATTGGACACTTCTGTCTATGAAGTTCAAGGCTTAACGAGCTCATCCAACCAAGTAATCAGCACTGAGCAGTGACAGGCATTCAAATCAGCACAATGACAAGGGGACCCACATTTGTGCACAGCCAGTTTTTCACATTTGATTTAATTTCATAAATTAAATACTGCATCACTAAAAATCTTTGTTCGGAAAACACCTCAGTACTCAGATTTTCCTAGGAAATGAAAGACATACCAGTGTTATCTTTTTTGTTGATAGGAGAGTCAATTATTATGCAGGCTGAGAGGGGTTCCCAAACTTTTTCATATGACTCTATCTATAGGGTGGTCCAGATCTAATTATGCAATTTTCATTACGCTATAACTTGTTAAGTTTATTACATAGAAAATCACCCGAAAAATCCTGGACCATGTGCGAACTGACGACATGAAGAATCGCTTTCATGCCGAACTGGAATTGTCCCCGCATAAATCGAAGTCATCCAGACGATCTGGATCTGCATGATTAGATCTGGACCACCCTGTATCTATCTGTCTATCTATCTATCTATTATATAGTGCCTTTTCTATCTATCTGTCTATCTATCTATCTATCTATCTATCTATCTATTATATAGTGCCTTTTCTATCTATCTATCTATTATATAGTGCCTTTTCTATCTATCTATTTTAATTATATAGCATGATTCATTACTATAGTATCTCTCTTATATAGTGCCTTTCATATTTATCTATCTATCTATTATATAGTGCCTTTTATATCTATTATATAGTGCCTTTTATATCTATCTATCTATCTATTATATAGTGCCTTTCATATCTATCTATCTATCTATTATATAGTTTCTTTTATATCTATTTATTATATAGTGCCTTTAATATCTATCTATCTATTATATAGTGCCTTTCATATCTATCTATCTATCTAACTATATTATATAGTGCCTTTTTTATCTATCTATCTATCTATCTATTATATAGTGCCTTTCATATCTATCTATCTATCTATTATATAGTGCCTTTCATATCTATCTATCTTTCTATTATATAGCATGATTCATAACTACAGTATCTCTCAATTATATAGCGTCTTTCATATCTATTTACCTATCTGGTGTTTTTTTGCTTTTCTACCTGTTTTTCCTATAGGGTGCTCTTCCTATGTGTGTTTCTAATGTACTGCCTGTTTCCTAATTACGGCACCTCCCCATCGATCACACATTGCCTCTAGAGTTATATAGCGCCTTTCTCTATCTTAAAGTCTGTCTTCTAATTGCTCATTTTCACACAGTTTTATTGTCCTCCTGTTACCCTTTTCACCACAGTGACACTGCCCTACTGTCCTTCTGCCTGCCCGCACCTCCTCTCTCCCCCTTTTCTTTTGTTGTGCCTCCCTCTTTCTTTCTCTCTCCGGCTCTCAAAGAGCTCCACTAAGTTGCAGGCGGCCCTTGCTGCCTTGGTCTAATCCAGGCTCTGTTGATTTGATTAGGTAAAAGCTCTGTGGAACCCAGAGCCAGATACAGAAATATGTCGTAGCTGTGTGTGTGTGTGCATGTACGTGTGTGTGCATGTGTCTGTGTGAGTGTGTGAGTGTCTGTGCGTGTGTGTGTGCGTATGTGTGGATTCACTCTGGTAAAAAAGCAATCTTCCTATTGTTCCAGATAAAAGCCTCATTAGTTTCTTTACTGTGAAGCCGTCTCCTCCGCCGCTGCTGTTCCTCCTTTTCTTTCGTCTTCTAGAATCCACTCAGACATAATTAACACTCAGTTACTAGACTTCAACTTCTCTCCGGAGGAAGCTCTTATGAGATTTGGATGACTGTACCTGTGAATGAGCTGCCAGGAAGGGTGTCTGCTGACTTTTTTTTTTTTTTTTTTTTGAGGCACTGTGCTCTGGCACTGAGCAGTGGCACCCTCTTCTGGAACTTTCTGTTATTCACTGCTTTCAAACTACTGCAAATCAGTCAAAGCAGACAAGATCATCTGAGGCTAAACCGCAAAAATGATTTGAGCCCTTAAAAAAGAAGAAGAAGAAGAAGAAGGGATTTCATCTTTTCCATTGCCACTCAGCATAAATACAAGAATTTAACAAAGGGAAGCACAGAGAGAGCTGAACACCCAAAGATCAAAACTTTTCAGTTATTTGAGATTCTAAATTTAGTCGGAGTGGATTCCTCGTGGACTGCACTTGTCTTCGATTTGAAATAAAAATCTCCTTATAATTTGCTGTAACCGACCGCTCAACTGTTCCTCGAGAAGAATTAGCAGCTCCCTCTCTTCTTCCGTATCTTGACATTTTTAATTACCGGGGTCTGCAGCATGCATTGAATCTGTAAATCGGCTTCCATCTGGTCCTGAACAAGCAGGTTGGCATCAGGTAGGTCGAATGAGTGCCACTCTCACGGCCAATCATTTGGGCAAGGTCAAGGTGGCACAGAAAACCAGGGGACAGGTGGAAGTGAAACCGAAAATTGCGTTGATTTGCACAGAGGGTACTGCCATTTACATTTATTTTTGTGGCTGGCACCACACATTTCAGGTGCCCCTTATTAAAATGACATATATTGCAATATACCCAAAAAAATATGTTGACATGTATTTCAATATAATGTGCTGTACATGTAATCCAAATGTATAGTTTTAAGATTATATCTGAAATATAAAGTAACATAAAGAGTTAGGTCCATAAGTGATAGACAGTGACACAATTTTCAGATTTTTGGCTCTGTGTGCCACCACAATGGGCTTGAAACAAAGCAATCAAGATGTCACTGAAGTGTGGACTTAATTCAAGGGGTTTACTGGAAATATTTCATGAGCTCTTTAGGAATGACAGCCAATTTTTCTCCATTAGCCCCCCAATTTACAGGGGTTCAAACGTATTTGGACATTTGACTCCCCAGCTGTTCCACAGCCAGATGTCAGCAGGTCCCTCCTTATGTAATTAACTGTTCAGCAGGTAGAAGGTCTGCAGTTGATTCCAAGTGTGGAATTTGCATGTGGAAGCTGTCACTGTGAACTCTCACTATGAGGTCCATGCAAGTAAAAACAGGCCATCATTACGCAGAGAAAATGAAATAAACCCATCAAAGAGACAGCAGAAACACCAGGAGTGGGCAACTCAACCATTTGGTAGAGTCATAAAGAGAAGGAACACACTGGTGAGCTCAGCAACACCAGACGGTCTGGACAACCACAGAAGACAACTGTGCTGGATGATCAGCAGAATTCTCTCCTTGGTGAAGAAGAACCCCTTCATGACATTTAACCAAACCAAGACCACTCTCTTTTGGGTTATCAGACCTGTCATTGGCAATCAAGAGAAGACTTCATGAAAATAAAGACAGAGGGTTCACCGCTAAGTGCAGACCACTGGTGAGCCTCAAGTATAGGAAGGACAGATTACATTTTATAAAAGCCTGTCCAGTTCTGGAACAAATTTCTGTGGACAAAGGAAACTGAGATCAATATGTAGCAGAGAAGAGAAGAAACGGCTCATGATCTGATGAATGCCCCATCATCTGTGAGACATGGCGGAGGCCGTGTTATGACCTGATCATGCATAGATGCCAATAGAAGTCACTCACTGGTGTTTATTGATGATGTGACTGATAGCAGAAGTCACAGGATGAATTCTGAAGTGTGCAGGGCGCTATACTATCTGCTCAGAGTCAGACAAAAGCTGCAAAACTCAGAGCACAACACCTCCCAGTGCAGATGGACGATGAGCCAAAATACACTGGGACAGCAAACCATGGACTTCTCAACACAAACAAGTGGAATTTTCTTCAATGGCCAAGTCAGTCAACGGAACTCAACCCAACTGGACATGTGCATCACCTGCTGAGGACAAAACCAAAGGCAGAAAGTCCAGCGAACAAGCAGCACCTGAAGACCACTGCAGTAAAGGCCTGGCAGAGCATCACTGGGGTGGAAATGCAGCACTTGGAGACGGCCGTGGGCTCAGACTTCAGGCAGGCATTGACTGTGAAGGACTTTCAACCAAATATTGAGAATGATCGTTATATTTACTGCGGTGGGCTGGCGCCCTGCCTGGGGTTTGTCTCCTGCCTTGCACCCTGTTTTGGCTGGGATTGGCTCCAGCAGACCTCCGTGACCCTGTAGTTAGGATATAGCGGGTTGAATAATGGATGGATAGATCATTATATTTAGGATTAGGTTAGTATGTTCAAATACTTTTGAGCCCCAGAAAATAGGGGGACCATGTACAGTATAAAAATGGTTGTCTTTCCTAAACGGCTCATACGATATTTACAGTATGTTAAACTCTTCAAATTGAAGCTGAAAGTCTACACCTCAATTACATCTTGATTGCTTTGTTTCAAGTTCAAAGTGGTGGTCCACAGAGCTAAAATTCTGAAAATGGTGTCACGGTCCAGATATTTATGGACCTGACTGTATGCTAATCACCTATCACACCTGCCTAATACTGTGAAGGTCTCCCACATCCCAGCAAAACAGCTCTGACCATCAAGGCATGAACTCCACAAGGCCTCTGAAGGTGTCCTGTGGTGGCACCAAGATGTTTAGCAGCAGATCCTTTAAGTCCTGTAAGTTGTCAGGTTTCACCTCCATGGATCAGACTTGTGTTTCCAGCACATTCCACAGATGCTCCACCGGATTGATCATCTGAGGAATATGGAGGCCAATGGCCGGACGCATTACAACAATAACAATAACAACAACAATTTATTTTTTGTTTTGTCCAAAATCACACAGGGAGTGCCACAATGGGATTTAACAGGCCCTGTCATCCTTAAGAAGACATGAACCAACTCCCAAAAAATGTTTGTAGGGACAAAAAATGAATAAATCTTAGGAAAGTCAATTCAGAGAGAGAGATAGAGACCCCCTTTCCAAGCTGACTGAAAAGGTGTCAAATAAAACGGGGTCAATACAATAAAACACATAAAACAGAACACAAGTCATCCTCTTCACAGAGTTCACTGGCCGATCTGTCATGGTCACCTCAAGAACCCAAAGCAACAGTACAAACTACAAAGCAAAATGCAAGAACAGATGATATAATCACCCCCTAAATACCAACCTGTCACATATGAGGATTCCGATTTGTTCAGCATAACTGGAGACCTCGGCCAGCAAGTCGCCTCCCCCTATTGGCCATTCCGCAGCTGAGTCAGTGCTGGGCCAGCCAATCAGATGAAAGGACCCTTCTACCTAATGATTCTGGTGCTCCTCTACCAGAGATGGCTTTTCTTTAAGCAGGCAGACATCCTGGCACTAGAACACTGGCACCAAGTGCCACATGTGAGTTCCGAGAAGAGAAACAAATTAGGAGATTGTTAGAAACAGATTATAACTTTCACATTACTTATATTGTCGTACTAATGACTAACAAACAGATATGCAGTCTGCACAGCTCATCAGCAGCTCTAGGCAGGGTATGCTAAACTGACATTGTGAATCTTCAGCCTGATTTAAAAGCTGAGACGGAAGGGGCAACTCTTACAGTAGCAGGTTCTGGGCCAGCTTCTGGGTAACTAAGAGCTCAACCTCTCATTTTTATTTTATTAACTAGCAAAATACCCGCGCTTTGCAGCGGCGAAGTACTGCATTAAAATTTTTATTAAGAAGAAAATTTAACCTTTATAAACTGAGGGAAAATATGCCAATAATTATTTGTTAAGGATCTCTTTGTATACCACGTTGTCAGTTCGGCCCTCCGGTTGTAACATGACCAAGCTGTGCGCTGAGCTTACTCTTGAGCATGCAACTTACAGTTGGCCATGTGAACAGTAATCTTGTCTCAAATCTCACAGCTTGGATTGCTGCTGTCATAATCAGTTTGAGGTTCATGATTTGTTTCAATTCCGACAGTATTTGCAGGACTTGTGTTGAAGTGACATTCGGTATCTGTCAAGCGTTGTAAGCTTACAACCGGTTTCATCGATAACTTCACATCCAGCCTTTGAGAGTTTAAACATTCATAAACATCAAAGTGTCCACTACGGAAATCGTCACCTGTGAATCTAAGATGTTTAAGAGGCATTGGCGGTTGTCGAAAGGTGTAAAATATTTGCCCATTTCGGTACACTTGAAAGCGACAACCGAACAATTCAGCGGCAGCCATCAACTCACATGCAGAACCATAGGTGAAGGGCTTAAGCATTTCACTCTTCTAGTGCTCCTGTGTAGTATAATTATCTCCTGTACCGTCATCAGTCCACACCTTGAACCTGTCCCAGTCATTCAATACATAAGACACAATGTTCCTCCGGATATCAAGAGTGAGCCTGATATGGCCGTGCAATATGTAACACAGGGAATGGGAAAGGTAGGTGCCATCTCCGGGCATGGAAACCACTCGGTAAGTGACAGTTCTTTGATCGATGGTGATTACCTCGATAGACATGGTAATGGGGGTTGGAATGATGAAGGAAATGGGTACCTGAGTAATGTAAAGTAAATGTAAAATACCTATACAATAACTATAATTGTAATAAACAAACAATAAAACAGCGGAGAAGCCGTGGATTAAACAAAAAGGCTGTAGTTATCAGTAGGGAGACGTGAATCTCGTGGCGAAGCAAAGAAGGGAATGTAGAGACTGGAGCGACGGACGGCCTTATATAGGCAGGCAGCCAACAGCGTGGGAGGCGTTGGGATGGGGGACCCAACGCCGCCTCACATGGTGACCAAGCTGCAGGCTATGGACGTATATATGTACGTAAGTAGGATTCAGTTAGCGTTTGGAACCCGTGTACCAAATTTCTTGAAGATGGGTCCATAAGTAACAAAGACTGTTGAAAAGTTCAATATGGCGGCTGACAGTGGCGTCATACCACCGAAATAAGTACATACATTGGTTTTGGTTAGCGCAGGGAAGCTGCCTACCAAATTTCGTGAAGATGGGGCCATGAATAAGAAAGTTAAATATGGCGGACGTTGTTGATTGTTATGACTGTTACGCGTAGAATTTCGAAATGAAACCTGCTTAACTTTTGTAAGTAAGCTGTAAGGAATGGGCCTACCAAATTTCAGCCTTCTACCTACACGGGAAGTTGGAGAATTAGTGACGTTTGGAAAATTCAATATGGCGGCCGACAGTGGCGTCATACCATCGAAATAAGTACGTACATCGGTTTTGGTTAGCGCAGGGAAGTCACCTACCAAATTTCGTGAAGATGGGGTCAGCCTTCTACCTACACGGGAAGTTTGAAAATTGGTGACGTTGGAAAGTTCAATATGGCGGCCAACAGTGGCATCATACCATCGAAATAAGTACATACATCGGTTTCGGTTAGCGCAGGGAAGCCGCCTACCAAATTTCGTGAAGATGGGGCCATAAATAAGAAAGTTCAACATGGCGGACGTTGTCGACCGTTATCGACCGTTATGACCGTTATGCGTAGAATTTTGAAATGAAACCTGCTTAACTTTTGTAAGTAAGCTGTAAGGAATGAGCCTGCCAAATTTCAGCCTTCTACCTACACGGGAAGTTGGAGAATTAGTGATGAGTCAGTCAGTCAGTCAGTCAGTCAGTGAGTGAGGGCTTTGCCTTTTATTATTATAGATCCCTGGAATCATAAGCAGACAGACATCTTGAGATCTTAATGTGCACTCTGGTTTGTAATTCATGATAAGCTCAGATAAGTAAACAGGGCCTTCACCCATTAAACCTTTATATGTTGGACGCTCAAAAAGTTTCCGTACTTTTATATTTTTGTTTGGAAACGGTGAAGGCGGGAGGAGTAGTAATTGGTCATGTATTATAATGGTCCAAAAATTTTTGATGAATCTCAATGTTTTAGACCTCCTTGAGTCCAATTTACTTTCTTGTAGGGAAAGTATTGTAATCGTCCAAAAATGTCATTTCAAGATTTTGATGAATCTCAATATTTTAGACCTCCCTGAGTCTAATTTACTTTCTTGTAGGGAAAGTACTGTAATCGTTCAAAAATTCAGTTTCGAGATTGTGATGAATCTCGACGTTTTAGACCTCCCTGAGTCCAATTTAAATTCTCGCAGGTAAAGTATTGTAATCGTCCAAACATTTGATTTCGAGATTTTGATGAATCTCGACGTTTTAGACCTCCCTGAGTCCGATTTAGTTTCTCGCAGGTAAAGTATTATAATCGTCCAAAAGTTTGACCTGGAGATTTTAATGAATCACAACATTTTAGACCTTGCTGAGTCTGATTTACTTTCTCGTAAGGAAAGTATTGTAATCGTACAAAAGCTTTGATTTCGAGATTTTGATGAATCTCGATTTTTCAGATCTCCCAGAGTCCGATTTACTTTCTTTTAGGGAAAGTATTGTAATCGTCCAAAAATTTGACCTTGAGATTTTGATGAATTTGAACATTTTAGACCTCCCTGAGTCCAAGTAGGCGGAGTGGTGGCTCTGAGGCTAGGGATCTGTGCTGGCAATGGGAAGGTTGCTGGTTTGAATCCCGTAAATGCCAAAAGTGACTCTACGTCTTTGGTGGCAGAATTGGCACTCCAGCCACCATAAAAAATTCTCCTACTGTTCCACTCCATCTCAACTAGTGTGGTGCTGAGGTGTCATGCGTTGCTTGGCTGCACGCGGGTCCTAATCTGGGATTCTGAGTTGGTTTGTCATGTGGTGGGTGTGGCAATGCGCTGTATCAACGCCTGCTCCTGACCTCTCTCTGTGTCTGAAAATGCCATTTTTGGAATTAGGTCAGTCTGTGTGTGTGTGTGTGTGTGTTTAAACATGATAACTTTAGTACATTTTCACTTAGGTCAACCAAATTTTGCACACAGGTATTCGATACAAAACGTAGATTTCTATAAATGTTTGAGCTTTTACTGCTATTTTTTTATTCATGCAGCTGCAGAGTTCGATTTATTCAAATTTTATTTTCTTACTGTGTCTTTTATTTTTCTTTTCTTTATTATGTAAAGCACTTTGAGTTACTTTTTGTATGAAAATGTGCTATATAAATAAATGTTGTTGTTGTTGTTATTCAACTTACTTTTATAATAATTGTTCACTATATTATTAATTTATTTTGATTTGTTGTTGAAGGTTCTTTAATGTACGTAATATAAAAATACCAGTAAACCCCCGATTCTCTAAAGAATCTAGAGACTAAAATTGACATTTAATTGTTATACCATTTAAGTCCAAAATGTGTTTGAGTTGCTGCACTCATAAGTAAAAAAAATATCGGAGTGCAAAGGTTTAAATGAAGTAAATTGGAAATAAAAAATGCACGTTAGGAATCATAATTGAACTTACTTTCAACACTGAATTACCCTAATGTGATATCCGTGCATATGTACAACCTTCGGTGTGTTGTGTTGTTTACGGGTTGTGTTGAGTTGTTGGGGCGCCACCTACTGACTCTGGGAAGCCGCTGGGTTTGATTCTGGGGCGCTGAGGCGCAGTGCGCATGCGCTTTCGGCACGGCTTGCTTCTGGCCTCTGGCATCCGTGCATATATACAACCTTCGTTTAGTAATATAGATAATCCTTGTCTTGCGGTTTACTCCTCAAATATCCATCCCCATATCTGCATATACGAGAAAGTCTACGGGGGTGACCACTCCTGATTTTTTTAAAATGTACTGCTGTATACAACAATGACGGGTATCTTGATATATCAATTTAAAAATATATTGTACAGTTTATTATAATGAGAATTTACAGTATATTTAAAAATATATTGTAATAGTTTCTAAAATGTGTTTTATAATATATTACTTTTTAAAATACATTAAAAATATAGTGCCCTGCGGTGGGCTGGCGCCCTGCTCGGGGTTTGTTTCCTGCCTTGTGCCCTGTGTTGGCTGGGATTGGCTCCGGCAGACCCCCGTGACCCTGTAGTTAGGATATAGCGGGTTGGATAATGGATGGTTGGATGGATTAAAAATATATATTTTATAATTTGGAAAATAGATTGCAATATGCACAAATGGCAAAAATTTACATATTTTACAGTACATGTCATTATACTACACAATATTGTCAAATGCTTATCCTTGAAGGATTTCAGAACATATTCTACAATACATAATGTCACACACGGGCGCATGAAGGCTTGAGTTATGCGGTAATTCTCTGCCAAGACAGGAGGTGGCACTGTGCGCTGATGACCTCTCCTCTTCCCCTTCTGCAGAAAAGATGTCTGACACCATTGTATGTGATGTCACCGCAGGGGAGCTGGCCCCGCCTCTTCCTCCCAGAATGCCTTAAATTGGGAGGAGCTGCCGTCCTAGTCAGACAGAAGTCAGGGCGACTCATTTTTGTGTCGTAACAGAACTTTTCTTTCAATTTATTGCTTTGAATTATACGCCGTTGACCGCAAGGCACCCCAAGACCCTAACCTTGTCCTGTTATTTCTTTCACAATTCATAGAGGTAATATTTTCTAAGAGCATATTTTACATACATTTCATTTTGATGAGGGATATTTGGTTCCATTTCTTTTATTTTTCAAGGTGGATTGACTTGCTCAGGGTGACACAGTGGTGTCCGTAGCAGGAGTCGAGCGCACAGCCTCAGAACTTCAAGTCCAGAGCCTTAACCACTACGCCACACTGCCCGCCATTTAAACAGCCTGTTAAAATGAAATAACAAACAAACTGTAAGATAAGGCATAAACATCAAAGTCAATCATGAAACGTAACATTTTAGATCATTTAAGTGAGTGCATTGTGTGCTCGTTCATCCATCACTTGCACTGGAGAGTTCAAATCCTCCCAACGGCTCCTTGGGCTTCTTTCCAGGTTCTCCAGTTTTTTTGCTGACACCCCAAAAACATCCACATTCGGCTCACTGGTGGCTTTAAACTGGCCAGACATGTGGGCATGCATGAGTGTGCCCACTGATGGAATGGCACCCCATCCCATCAAATCCCTGGATTAGGCCGCTTTGATAAGCGTGATGGAGATATGGATTTTAATACAGGCAGTGAGGCCCCCTGTTGGCTAAGATTTGAAACTTGCAATCGGGAACTGTTTGACTCGAAACTCACCTTTAAGTTACCGTATAATAAACAGAGAGCAAATCACAAATAATTATACATTTACAAAAATAAGTACAGTACGTGCATTAATAAAGTGTGCCGGTGCTGTTCACTGTATGTGAAGGTGCAACTTCAAATCAGAAACCTTTTTCCAAGCAAGTCACTGCACTTAAATGCCATCAAGTTAAAATGCAAATACTATAATGTATGATAAAACGGTAAGGTCGGTGTGTGTCTAGTAATGCGCAGCAATCTAATTGGTCAGTTTGGCTTTGGTGACACAAACAAAAGAAGTGCGAGTGTGAAACACACAAGGAGGGGGGAAGCTTAGGAGGCACACTGAGAGTCGCCTGCAAAGATAGGGAGTACAAAAGGGGACAGGTTAGGGTACCGAACACCATGAAATGATACAGGGGGAGGAAGACAATGATAAGACACCCTCTCAGCCCAGTATGGTGTCACATACCTGACAAGAGCTTGGATGGAGATCCTCAGATACACAAGCGTGACTATATAGCGTATATATGTATATATAGTCTTATAAACTCACACACTTGCACATAGGGGACAGTTTAAGGGCTCAGATTGTAATTGTAATATTTCCCTGGAAAGCCAGAGGGCGCTGTCGACTAGTGCCTTTCCTCATCCTCCCTGTGCAGACTGGAAGACTGACAATCATGACACCTCTGACATCACTACTGGTTTCCACCCTCCTGGACCCGCCTTTTCCTGCCAAGAACCTGGAAGCAACACCATCATAATCAGTCTATCTTGGAGACTCATACTGTAGATAGATAGATAGATAACTCCTCCTATATGAAAAAAGGTATGCAATATCACCTCGCGCAGAAAGGGGGAGCTCCTACTAACAACCTCTTCCATTCTACCCTTTGCCACCAGCAGGAAAATGATTGATATGAATTCCACTTTGCTACCAAGCTCAGGCCCTTTCATGCCAATAATATAAAAGCCTTAAAACCAAAGGAAGTTGGCATTCATTTGAGGACCACACCTTAAGGTGGAATGATATATATTGGAATAGCTTTGTATGTGTAGAACACATTGGCTGGGATGATGTTGAACACAGAGAGGCACTATATAAAATAAATTATGTTTTCTGAGCAGACAGAGAGCGTGAAATGCACTATATAATAGATAGATAGATAGATAGATAGATATGAAAGGCACTATATGATAGATAGATAGATAGATAGATATGAAAGGCACTATATGATAGATAGTTATGAAAGGCACTATATGATAGATAGATAGATAGATAGATAGATAGATAGATAGATAGATAGATAGATATGAAATGCACTATATGATAGATAGATAGATAGATAGATAGATAGATAGAAATATATGAAAGGCACTATATGATAGATAGATAGATATGAAAGGCACTATATAATTAATAGATAGATAGATAGATAGATAGATAGATAGATAGATAGATAGATAGAAATATATGAAAGGCACTATATGATAGATAGATAGATAGATATGAAAGGCACTATATGATA
>JANRMT010062835.1:7976151-7989681 GCA_026402145.1 Polypterus bichir lapradei | reverse complement strand
ACGTCACTTTTTCCGACTCTACTTGATGACGTCACTTCCGGTCCCCATATGATGACATCACTTTTCCAGTCTCAGATTGATGACGTCACTTTTTCCGACTCTACTTGATGACGTCTCTTCCGGTCCCCACATGATGACATCACTTTCCTGTCACAGATTGATCACGTCACTTTTTACGACTCTACTTGATGATGTCTCTTCCGGTCCCCACATGATGACATCACTTTCCGGTCACAGATTGATGATGTCACTTCCACCTTTCCTGTTGTGACATCATTTCCCCACATACTTCCTTCCGGCCACCATTAATGCCTATAAAAACGATCTACTTACTGCTATGTGTTGTCAAATGTCTTTGATTTTTGATTAAAATGACTACAATTTTTCTCCAAATCTACTGGACATTATAAGGGGTAATTTCCCAACTCTTTTCAAGCTTCCACGTCTCGTTAATTTCATCAGAGTTTCTAATCTTAAATATTGATTATCTAAACCGTTATCTTAAAAGAATTTAACTCTAATGGCAAATAGGTTTCTCTAATAACCCTAATTTTTACTTTGAGCTATAGGAGCTTTTAAATTCTCTATTTATAGCTGCTTTCTATTGCTTTTAAGACCTTACTGATATTTATTTGGAAACTTGTTTTTAAATGCCTCATGTTTTGCATTTTTTAATTATTTATTAAAGGCAGACTTTGCACAGTTTAATAAAATAAGAATGAATGTTTGGGTGTTTTGGAACAATATACAGCAGTTTGTTTATGATGTTTTATAGTGTTAAGTCGGAGATAGTAGATAAGTTTTTATCTACATAGTCTGTGTGCCAGTGCTCTGTTTGCCCTCTAGGGTGCAGCCTCTCTTCAAGCCCTAAGCCTAACCCTAATGCCGTGCCTTCTGGGCACCCATAGGACCAAAAGCAAATAGTTCATATTGTAGCATTGTGGATGGAGCCTATGGGACCCCTGTCTTTTCCCTAACCCTACCCCTAACCTAACCGGACCGCTGTATAACAATAAAATGGGAAACTGTCCAAAGCATCTTAAATGTAAGTTTTTGTTACTTTTCAGCAGACCTTATAAAATCTAAAGTGAGCCTTGGTGGAAAAATCCCCGTTTTGTACTTTGGAGTGCTGACGGAAAATTTCAAGGACATACAATGAATTAGCTCAGTGGCTCAAATGAAGGATACTGGCATGAGACGAACATTCTTTGTCATCAAGTGCCAAATCCATCCATGGGCTTTTCCGGAAGCTCAAAGCAGCACGCCAAGCCTGAAAGTGCAGCGCAAGAGCCAAGCAAGGATCCACGGCCTGGCACACCACCGCTGCAACTCGCCAGCCTTGCCACTTTCTGCCTTGACAGATGCCCGGTAATGCTGGGTGAGAGGGATGCAGTCATCAATCCTGCATGGAATGACTTTGCCTGGCACCATACCACAACCTTGTGTTTGCCTTTCTTTGCTTGTCTGTAGGAAGGATAAACCCTTAAAAAAAAAAAAATTCATTCTTCACAATAGCAGATTATCTTGGCAGTGGTGAGTGTGAAAGTTAAGACCACTGACTGAGACGAAGAAGATTTGGGGGCCAAAACAGGCAGGTGGGAAAAACACTTAAATATATTTGTTAGGGATTAAAGGTGATGTGTACTTAGTGAGGCCCCTTAAGACAACCACGAGCAAAGAAGAATCTCGAAAATAACTTGAAAGGGAACAAAGTCATTGCCACCCATCATTGTCTATTCCGACTTTGCTTTAGAGTTTGTATGCAACAGAATATTTCAAATATTAACACAAATGGACAAAAATGATGGGACCCTTAACCTCATATTTTGTCACACCTCCTTTAGAGTTTGCAATCTCTGCACACACAAGCGATTCCTGGAGCTCTCCATGAGACCCTCTGTACCTGCCCACAGGTCGTTCAGCCCACTCATCCTGAGCAAATTGGTCCAGCTGTGTCAGATTTGAAGGGGGTCTTCTCCAGACTTCACGTTTCAGTTCTTACCATTGATGTTTGATAAGATTCAGATCAGGACCCACAGAAGGCCATGTCAGAATAGTCTAATGTTGTGTTCTTCGCCATTCTTGGGGTCTTTCAGCTGTGTGTTTTAGCTCCTTACCATATTGGAGGGTCCATGACCTGTGACTGAGACGGAGCTTTCTTACACTCGGCAGGACATTTCAGTCCAGAATGATTTGATGGTCTTGAGATTTCATTGTTCCCTGCACCTCACGCCAGACGCAGCCTCAAAACATAACTGAGCCTCCTCCATCTTTCACAGTAGCTATGGTGGTCTTTACTTTGAAGGCTTCATTTTTTTTGTCTGTGGACTTAGAGCTGACATGACTTGCCAAAAAGCTCCAGTTGTGTCTCCTCTGTCCAATGGACGTTCCCCCAGAAGCATTGTGGTTTGTCAGATATGCATTTTAGCTTTTTTATGTTTTTATTTCATCAGTGGGTTCCTCCTGGGTCTTCTTCCATTGAGCCCAGTATGGATGGTGCAATCATACACTGATGGAACCTCGACCTCGGAGTTCAGCTTGTATCTCGTTGGAAGTCGTCCTTGGCTTTGTGTTTGCCATTCTCACTGTCCTTCTGCCCATTCTGGGGTTGATTTTCCTCTTGTGGCCTCGTCCAAGGAGGTGGGCTACAGTCTGATGGACCTTCAGCTCCTTCATAACATTTGCAACTGTTGTCATAGGAACATTAGTCTGCTTGGAGATGGTGGTCTTCTAGCCTTTGCCTTTCACATGGTGGTCTCTCATCTTCTTCCTGATCTCCTCAGACAACTCTCTCCTTTTGCTTTCTCTGCTCCATGTTCAGTGTGGGACACCAATCAGCAGAGTGACGACTCTTCTCCATTTAAATCAGCTCAATAACTGACTACATGATTGGTGAAGTGTGTGTGACACAAATTCCAGAAAACGGCGAGTTTGAAAAATCACTCCAATCCACTTATTTAGGGTCTTTTCTAGAGGTCCCAACAAATGTGTGCAGGCCATTTTTAGAAGATCTTTGCCTTGTGACCTCTTGTCACACTTGCTTTGCTTTACTCAATGACATGTTAAAGACATAGAGGGACATGGGGGACGATGGCTTTTCATTTTGTCACTTTCCAGGAGGCATGAAGCACAGTTGTAAGGGGACCCACATGTTTGTCCACTCGTTTATTTTGCACAGAAGTGGCAGAGAGTTGGCATTCCTTCCTCAGAGTGCCTGGGGCACTGGTCAGGATCTGCCAAGAGTTTGCCTGTTGTCCTCACATGTCCGTGGTTGCCTTTTTGGCAAGTTACTTTAGTAGCTGGGAAGTTTAGGCTTCAATAAGCAGGTGGGCGTCACTTATGCTGTGACCAGAGGTGACGACTGTTTCCTTAGGAGGCATTAGCTCTCCGGAAATGTGTTCTTTTGAAATTGCGGCATGTTAAGTAACCGAAAAATATAGAAATATGACAGAAAAGGCGATATCCCTCCCATCGTGATTACGGCGGTACAAACATCACATGAGAAAAATGTACTTTAGCTTAATTTACTGACGGTTTTTACTTGGTTACAGACGGGAAGCTTATGACAGACTTTATCATGGTGTGGGAATCTTGATCTACGCAGTCTGCCATCTTTCGTCACCACGCTGAAAGGATTTTCCAGACGGAGGACATAATCTTCTGCCCGACAGCTTCAAAGTGTATTGGCATTAGGTCCATCCTTATATACTGTCTTATCCATGTGCTGGTCCTCTCTGGTCTCCAAACAAGGACAGGAAAGGTTCAACTCCACCTCCAAAAATACAGGAATAGCACAATGCCTACTTGCAGTTCTCATTCTCCCAACAAGGAAAGAAGATGTTTGTGCTGACAGAGGACAGAAGTATACTATTCTGTCTTTTAGGCTGACTATACAATCCTCCAGTTGTCTTTGGCTATCTAATCCTATGCTTGGCTGTCAATTCTAAATGCTGAGCCCCTGTGTACCAGACTTGGTCTGCCTGTATAACAGTGTGCACAGAGATAGTGACATTAAATTAATATTATAACAAACATATTATAACAACGACTTATACTTGACACTCAGAACGCATCATGGCTGTTACATCTTTCCAGAGTTCTGTTGACCCGACCTCAGAGCACGTCATCAGAAATCAACGTGACGCATGAGCGAGTACCAGCAAAAATATGAGTGGTGTGTGTGTGTGTGTGTGTGTGTGTGTGTGTAAGTTTTGGTACGTGACGTCAGGATCGATGTTTACTATCAACATGTGACAGAGGAACACACTGAGGCTCCAGCAGGGTCAGTAGGCGTGCGCCGATCTTTGATGAATGCTTTGATGCGGTGAAGCAAATCATCAGACTTAAATGCTGACATGCGAATGTCTTCATGGTGCTTTTCTTTACCCATTTTTCACGCAGACGATACAAACGTTGCATAACCCATCATAATGATGTGACGCATTTTAAGGTCTCATATTCCATCTTCTCTGTCGCTGCTGTCGTCTTCGCAACCGCATCAGAATGCAAAGAATTTTCATCTTTAACACCTTTCTTCCCTTGATTCACAACACAGTGAAGCCGGATGTTGTTTTCTCACCACGATGATTTCTCACACTGCCACCTGGTGGAATCCTCCAGATTTACTTAAAGTACACGTGCAGGTATAGACAGTACACTGCCTGAGGAGCAGCAGCAGCGTCCTCAAGCTCACGCGTCACGTAGCGTTAAGTATATCGCCGGCCTAATATGGCAAGTCGTTATAACATTTAATTCCTTTAATTTGATGTCTGCTATCAAAACATTGATATCATGAGTTTTAAATTTGATATCAGCACTTAGAAATTTGATTTTGGGCTTATAAAATCTGATATCAAGCTTTTAAAGTTTGATATTGAGTTTCTGAAATTTAATATCAAGTTTTTAAATTTTGATATTGCATTTTTGATACCCTAAATACTAATATATATGCATTTTAAACTGTCACATTGTATTTTGCCATTTTGATATCACACTTGTGACATTTGATATTAGACTTACAAAATTTGATATCACACCTTTAAAATTCAGTTTCAAGCATTTGAAGTTTGATATTTAGTTTTTAAAATTTAGTATTGAGCTATTGAAATTTGATATCAAGGTACGGTAGAACCCCTGGTCACAGACATTTCGGAACACGTACAAACCGGGTTACGACCAAAAAGTTTGCCAAAATTTTCAATCTGTTCACGACCACACGCTCTGGTGGTGAACAAAAACACTGACGGCCAGTTTCCCTACGTGCGTTCGTAAGCGCCAATGATCTCCCATTCTCCGTTTTCCATTTTCTTTTGTTTGCGTATACGGGGCCAAACAAAGCAGCTGATGTTGCAAAAGGAGTTACAATGTTAACCAAGCAGAGGCATCAAGTGCTGGAAGAGGTGGAAAAACTGTTGCTAGTGTGGTTGAACGAGACGCACCTTGCAGGGGATAACGTAAGTGAGGCAATCATATGAGAGAAAGTCAGGAAGATTCAAGGCGATTTGCTGCAAAAAAATCCTTCTTTGAGTGGTGAAGGTGAGGCATTTAAAGCCAGTAGAGGATGATTTGAATAGTTTTGCTAGAGAAGTGGCATTTAATTTTTTTTTCCCTGTGCTTAAAAAGGTGTTTACAGCGAGCGGTTCGTAAGCGTCTAGCACAAACTCTTATAATGTTAGTTCAAGGGTTTCTCAGTGTTATTCAATGTTTTTACATTTAGTTTACTATTACACTGTGCATTCTATGGTATAATTAACTATTTTTGTACTTAATAAAATATATATTTACATATAGTTTGTATGGTCTGGAACGGACTCATTGTATTTACATACAATCTTATGGGGAAATTACATTCGGGTCGCAACCAAATACGGTCGCGTCCAGAGTTTTGGAAAAATTACGGTCGTGACCAGAGGTACCACTGTATTAAAATTTTTCATCGCGTTTTTGAAATTTGATATCATGATAAGTTTTATGGACAGAATTTCTAGGCACAGCCAAGGAGCGGAGGGGGTCTAGGTTGGTGACCTCAGAATCTCGTCTCTGCTATTTGCGGATGACGTGGTTCTGTTGGCTTCATCGGGCAGTGACCTCCAGCTCTCACTGGAGCGGTTCGCAGCTGAGTGTGAAGCGGCGGGGATGAGAGTCAGTACCTCTAATTCCGAGGCCATGGTTCTCAGCCAGAAAAGGGTGGAATGCTCTCTCCGAGTTGGGAGCACAATACTGCCTCGAGTGGAGGAGTTCAAGTATCTCAGGGTCTTGTTCACGAGTGAGGGAAGAATGGAGCGGGAGGTTGATAGACGGATCGGTGCGGCATCCGCAGTAATGCGGGCTCTGCAACGGTCCGTCATGGTGAAGAGAGAGCTGAGCCAAAAGGCAAGGCTGTCAATTTACCAGTTGATCTACGTTCCTACCCTCACCTATGGACACAAGCTTTGGGCAGTGACCGAAAGAGCAAGATCGCGGATACAAGCGGCCGAAATGAGTTTTCTCCGCAGGGTGGCTGGACTTTCCCTTAGAGACAGGGTGAGGAGTTCAGTTATCCGGGAGAGACTCGGAGTAGAGTGACTGCTCCTCCATATTAAGAGGAGTCAGTTGAGGTGGTTTGGGCATCTGGTCAGGATGACCCCTGGACGCCTCCCTGGGGGGGTGTTCCGGGCATGTCCCACTGGGAGAAGGCCACGGGGCAGACCCAGGACACGCCGGAGGGATTATATCTCCTGGCTGGCCTGGAACGCCTCAGGGTCCTTCCCAGAGGAGCTGGAGGAGGTGGCCGGGGAGAGGGAGGTCTGGGCTTCCCTGCTTAGGCTGCTGCCCCCTTGTCCCAGCTTCGGATAAGTGATGGACAATGGATGGATGGATATCATGATTTTAAAATTGATATCAAGCTTTTGAAGTTCAATATCAAGTTTTTAAAAATTGATATCACATGTTTGAAATTTGATATGATACCTCATATGCTAATATATACAGTATGCATGTTAACCTCTTACTTCACATTTTGTCATTTTGATATCACATTTATAAAATTTGTTATCTAGTTTTTAAAATTTGATATTGTGCTTTGGAAATCTGATCTGAAGTTTTTAAAACTGGATATCAATATTGTAATGTTTGATATCAGGCTTTTAAATTTGATATCAAGCATTTGAAATCTTATTATCAAGATTTTAAAATTTGATATCACGCTTGAAATTCTACATGAGAGCCATCCATCCATCTATTTTCCAACCCGTTGAATCTGAACACAGGGTCACGGGGGTCTGCTGGAGCCAATCCCAGCCAACACAGGGCGCAAGGCAGGAACCAATCCCGGGCAGGGCGCCAACCCACCGCAGCTACATGAGAGCTCAAATGCTAATATACAGTATCTCCCAAAAGTGAGTACACCTCTCACATTTTTGTAAATATTTGATTCTATCTTTTCATGGGACAACACTGACGATATGACACTTTGATACGATGTAAAGTAGTCTGTGTACAGTTTGTATCACATTGTAAATTTGCTGTCCGCTCAAAATAACTCAACACACAGCCATTAATGTTTAAACAACTGGCATCAAAAGTGAGTACACCCCTGAGTGAAAAACGTTCAAATTGTGCCCAATTAGCCATTTTCCCTCCCCGGTGTCATGTGACTCGTTAGTGTTACAAGGTCTCAGGTGTGTTAAATTTGGTGTTATCGCTCTCACACTCCCTCATACTTGTTACTGGAAGTTCAACATGACACCTCATGGCAAAGAACTCTCTGAGGACCTGAAAAAAGAATTGTTGCTCTCCATAAAGATGGCCGAGGCTATAAGAAGATTGCCAATACCCTGAAACTGAGCCGCAGCACGGTGGCCAAGACCATACAGCAACAGATTTAACAGGACTGTTTCCACTCAGAACAGGCCTCGCCACGGTTGATCAAAGAAGTTGAGTGCATGTGCTCAGCATCATATCCAGAGGTTGTCTTTTGAAAATAGACGTATGAGAGGCTGAACGGGTAGGAGGTCAGCCTGTCAGTACTCGGACCATACGCCCGCCGCACACTGCATCAAATTGGTCTGCATGGCTGTCGTCCCAGAAGGAAGCCTCTTTTAAAGAGGATGCACAAGAAAGCCTGCAAACAGTTTGCTGAAGACAAGCAGACTAAGGACATGGATTACTGGAACCACGTCCTGTGGTCTGATGAGACCAAGATAAACTTATTTGGTTCAGATGGTGTCAAGCGTGTGTTGTGGCAACCAGGTGAGGAGTACAAAGACAAGTGTGTCTTGCCTACAGTCAAGCATAGTGGTGGGAGTGTCATGGTTTGGGGCTGGATGAGTGCTGCCGGCACTGGGGAGTGACAGTTCATTGAAGGAACCATGAATGCCAACATGTACTGTGACATACTGAAGCAGAGCGTGATTCCCCTCCCTTCAGAAACTGGGCCGCAGGGTAGTATTCCAACATGACCCTAAACACACCTCTAAGATAACCACTGAGGGTAAAGGTGCTGGACTGGCCAAGCATGTCTCCAGACCTAAACCCTATTGAGCATCTGTGGGGCATCCTGAAACGGAAGGCCTCTAACATCCACCAGCTCCGTGATGTCGTCATGGAGGAGTGGCAACCTGTGAAGCTCGTGTGAACTCCATGCCCAAGAGAGATAAGGCAGTGCTGGAAAATAATGGTGGCCACACAAAATACTGACACTTTGAGCACAATTTGGACGTTTTTCACTTAGAGGTGTACTCACTTCTGTGAGATACTGTATATGCATTTTAAACTTTCACATCATATTTTGTCATTTTGATATCACATTTATGAAATTTGATATCAGGCTTATAAAATTTGATGTCACACTTTCAAAATGATATTGAGCTTTTGAAATTAGATGTCAAGTTTTTAAAATTTAATATCACGCTTTGGAAAATTAATATCAAGTTTTTAAAAATGGATATCAACATTGCAATGTTTGATATCAAACTTTAAAATTTGATATCGAGCTTTTGAAATCAGATATCAAGGTTTTGAAATTTGATATCGAGCTTTTGAAGTTTGATATCAAAATTCATAAAAAGGAAAATGGATTAAATATTCAAATAGCCTGCTATAATGTATTCGCATTTAAACTCTCTTTTTTGAGATTAAGTTGAAAAAGCACAATATCAGATTTCAAATGATTGGTATAAAATTTTAAAAGCGTGATATCAGATTTTAAAAACTTGACATTAAATTTCAAAAGCTTGATATCAAATTTTACAAAATGAATATCAAATTTCAACAGCTTGATATCAAATTTGAAAAGCTTGGCATCATATAAGCGTTGTAATTAGTAATATCAAGGAAAATGGGTTAAATAACCCAGCCACAGGGGATGCACAAACCAGTGTGTTTCTTCATGTCGGTCCTAAGCCCGGATAAATGGGGAGGGCTACGTCAGGAAGGGCATCCGGTGTAAAATTTTGCCAAATTAATATGCAGACAATACAAATTTCCATACTGGACCGGTTGAGCCCCGGGATAACGATTGGGCTACTGTTGGCCGAAGAAGGAAAAGAAGAAGAAGGAGAAGAAGAGGGGGGAGATGTGTCCGGAGGCAGGAGGAGCAGAGTGAGGTAAAGAGAGTGGAACTGAGGGTAGGAACTTTGAAAGTTGGCAGTATGACTGGTAAGGGGAGAGAGTTAGCAGATATGATGGAGAGAAGGAAGGCTGATATATTGTGTGTGAAGAGACTAAATGGAAGGGGAGTACGGCCAGGTGGATCACAGGTGGGTTCAAATTGTTCTATCATGGTGTGGATGGGAGGAGAAATGGAGTAGGAGTTATTCTGAAGGAACAGCACGTAAAGAGTGTTCTGGAGGTGAAAACAGTGTCAGGCAGAGTGATGATTATGAAGCTGGATATTGGAGGTGTGATGATGAATGTTCTTAGTGCATATGCACCGCAAGTTGGGTGTGCGACGGGTGAGAAAGAACATTTTTGGAGTGAGTTGGATGAAGTGATGGACAGTGTACCCAAGGGACAGAAAGTGGTGATTGAAGCGGATTTCAATGGGCATGCTGGTGAAGGGAACAGAGGAGATGAGGAGGTGATGGGTGGGTATGGTATCAAGGAGAGGAATGAAGAAGGTCAGATGATAGTGGATTTTGCCAAAAGGATGGACATGGCTGTGGTGAATACGTATTTTAAGAAGAGGGAGGAACATAGGGTTACATACAAGAGTGGAGGAAGATGCACACAGGTAGATTACATCCTATGTAGAAGAGTCAATCTGAAGGAGACTGAAGACTGCAAAGTGGTGGCAGGGGAAAGTGTAGTTAAGCAGCATAGGATGGTGGCCTGTAGGACGACGTTGGAGATCAAGAAGAGGAAGAGAGTGAGGGCAGAGCCAAGGATCAAATGGTGGAAGTTGAAAAAGGAAGACTGCAAGGTTGAGTTTAGGGAGGAGGTGAGACTGGCACTGGGTGGCAGTGAAGTGTCACCAAACAGCTGGGAAACTACAGTAGATATAGTAAGGGTGACAGCAAGAAGGGTGCTTGGCGTGCCATCTGGACAGAGGAAGGAGGAAAAGGAAACCTGGTGGTGGAATGAGGAAATACAGAAGAGTATACTGAGGAAGAGGATGGTGAAGAAGAAGTGGGATAGTCAGAGAGATGCAGAAAGTAAACAAGAGTACAAAGAGATAAGGTGCGAGGTGAAGAGAGGTGGCGAAGGCTAAAGAAAAGGAGTATGATGAGTTGTATGAGAGAGTGGACACTAAGGAGGGAGAAAAGGACCAGTGGGCTACACAGAGGGACCGAGATGGGAAAGATGAGCAGCAGGTTAGGGTGATAAAGGATAAAGATGGAAACGTACTCACAAGCGAGGAGAGTGTGTTGAGCAGATGGAAAGAGTACTTTGAGAGGCTGATGAATGAAGAGAACGAGAGAGAGAAGAGGTTAGATGATGTGGAGATAGTGAATCAGGAAGTGCAAAGGATTTGCAAGGAGGAATAAGGACAGCTTTGAAGAGGATGAAGAATGGAAAGGCTGTTGGTCCAGATGACATACCTATGGAAGCATGGAGGTGTTTAGGAGAGATGGCAGTGGAGTTTTTAACCTGATTGTTTAATGGAATCTTGGAAAGTGAGGGGATGCCTGAGGAGTGGAGAAGAGGTGGACTGATGGGCTGATATTTAAGAATAAGGGGGGTGTGCAGGACTGCAGTAACTACAGGGGGATAAAATTGATGAGCCACAGCATGAAGTTATGGGAAAGAGTAGTGGAAGCTCAGGTAAGAAGTGAGGTGATGATTAGTGAGCAGCAGGATGGTTTCATGCCAAGAAAGAGCACCACATATGTGATGTTTGCTCTGAGGATGTTGATGGAGAAGTTTAGATGAAGGCCAGAAGGAGTTGCATTGTGTCTTTGTGGACCTGGAGAAAGCATATGACAGGGTGACCAGAGAGGAGCTGTGGTATTGTATGAGGAAGTCGGGAGTGGCAGAGAAGTACGGAAGAGTGGTACAGGATATGTATGAGGGAAGTGTGACCGTGGTGAGGTCTGTGGTAGGAGTGACGGAGGTGGGATTACATCAGGGATCGGCTCTGAGTCCTTTCTTATTTGCAGTAGTGATGGACAGGTTGAGAGGAAACTGGAAAAGACTCCCAGTTGGTAGGACAGGCTCACAGACCATTTTTGACAAAAAGAAAGGAGGGCGGAATTGATATATAAATAGCAGGATGCAATAATCGGATAACTTTATGACATAAGCTTAAAACATGCCTCCCCTGTTTGAAAGACCATCCGGCCACCACTGGCTGCGACCCACCTGACACTGCAAGCTTTTCCAGGTATTTGAAAGCCTTTCATTTTTGTTGTCTGTCTCGTCCTTGTCCCTCCGTGGCAGACCAGGGGAGAGTCTGACCGTCCGCAAAGCCGGTGGGTCTGGAAGGCGCTGCCACAGAGAGCATCTATCAAAGGGCTAAGGCTAAATAATAAAAGAGGAAGTGTCGTGATTTAATTTGTCTGTGATGGCTGCCGTCTCAAATTCTATTTCGTAGTCGCTGTTGCCGGCGGACAACGACACCCTAGCTGCCTCGGCCCCCTTCTTTATGATCTCTGTTCTGTCAATATTAATTTGATGAAGAAGACAGAGTGCATTGTAATCTTGGGGCAGCCGAACTGTTGGAAATGGAGCAGAAGAGCAACGCAGAGCAGGATACTCATGGCAGCCACGTCAACCCTGAGGTTCACTCACCTTCTTTTGAGCGTGTAGTCGTTATTTATTTATTTGTTATTTTGCAATTCCATAGAAATTGTAAAGTTGGTGGGAAATCCCCAGTTCAGCTCAAGATTTAGCTTTCTATAGTGAGAGAGTGGATTTATGTTCATGATAAGTGAGGAAGACTTCCATGCTGCTGCTGCTGCAAGACCTGAAACTTTCCTTGGACAAGGCGGTGCAATCCTGCGTTATTTTAAGGACGCCCCCTCTCTCTTTATTAGTCCAGACCTTCATTGACAGCTTGTTTTGTTGTTGTTTATTTCTTTAGATGATGTGATTATCTAAACTGACTTACGAGCACATGATACGCTGGTGGCCTAAAGTCTAACGGGAAGACCCTTGAACTCATTTTGAAACTTAAGGAACCTAAGAAATTTCACAAACAAGAGGAGACCATTCAGTCCATCGAGCCCGTTTGTTTAGCTAATAGCTGAGCCGTCCCAACATCTCAGAAATATTTGTTGCCAAAACTCAGACACTGAAATGCTAACTCAAATACTCGCCTTTCTTGGTTGTATCCACAAACTTGGATACCCAGGAAGTGCACAACGCTGAACTTGAACACTTTGACCAGATTGTGTCACGCGCCACACACACACACATCCCGGTGATCTGACCGAGCAGCTGCCGGGCAAACAATTCAAGACGGTGTCCACTCTGATACTTTTCACACTGGGGAGTGCTGGCGGAAGATTGGCGGGAGGCACCTGGAGCACATCCGGGTGAGTATTAAAGGGGCCGCCTCCCTCCATTCGATGGCTGGAGTCGGGTGGAAGAGGACGAAGTCTTGGTGGAGAGGAGTGAAGGCAGCCTGAAGAGAGAGAAAGGCATTGTATTGAGGGCCTGGACTTGAGGGTGATTGGTGCTGCGGCACTGGGTTGTGTGTGTTCAGCATTGTATATATATTTGTAAATAAATGTGTGTGGTGACTTTCAAACATGTCTACCTGTCTGTGTCCGGGCTGCATACCACAATATATATATACCGTATATACATATCATCTCTACAGTACATGTTAAATAGTGCCTTTTGTCTACGTATCTATCTATCTATCTGTCTATCTATCTATCTAATATTGTGCCTTTCCTATCTATCTATTATATAGTGTGATTCATAACTAAATTATTTCTTATATATATATACAGTATATATATATATATATATACATCATCTCTACAGTACCTGTTAAATAGTGCCTTTTGTCTATCTATCTATCTATGTATCTATCTATCTATTATATAGTGCCTTTCCTATCTATCTGTCTATCTATCTATTATATTGTGCCTTTCCTATCTATCT
>JANRMT010062835.1:7963501-7976141 GCA_026402145.1 Polypterus bichir lapradei | reverse complement strand
ATCTATCTGTCTATCTATCTATTATATTGTGCCTTTCCTATCTATCTATTATATAGTGTGATTCATAACTAAATTATTTCATATATATATATACAGTATATATATATATATATATACATCACCTCTACAGTACCTGTTAAATAGTGCCTTTCATATCTATCTATCTATCTATCTATCTATCTGTCTATCTATTATATAGTGCCTTTCCTATTTATCTGTCTATCTATCTATCTATTATATAGTGTGATTCATAATTAAAGTATTTCTTATATATATATATATACAGTATATATATATATACATCATCTCTACAGTACCTGTTAAATAGTGCCTTTTGTCTATCTATCTATCTATCTATCTATCTACCTATCTGTCTATCTATTATATAGTGCCTTTCCTATCTATCTGTCTATCTATCTATTATATTGTGCCTTTCCTATCTATTATATAGTGTGATTCATAACTAAAGTATTTCTTATATATATATACAGTATATATATATACATAATCTCTACAGTACCTGTTAAATAGTGCCTTTTGTCTATCTATCTATCTATTATATAGTGCCTTTCCTATCTATCTGTCTATTTATCTATTATATAGTGTGATTCATAATTAAAGTATTTCTTATATATATATATACAGTATATATATATATATACATCATCTCTACAGTACCTGTTAAATAGTGCCTTTTGTCTATCTATCTATCTATCTATCTATCTATCTGTCTATCTATTATATAGTGCCTTTCCTATCTATCTGTCTATCTATCTATCTATTATATAGTGTGATTCATAATTAAAGTATTTCTTATATATATATATACATCACCTCTACAGTACCTGTTAAATAGTGCCTTTTGTCTATCTATCTATCTATCTATTGTAAAAAGGCGCTATATTGGCGCCTGCCCCGACACAGACTCACACTGGAGGCACTTGTAAAACCCAAGAACTTTTATTTTTCTTCACCTGTGGGGCACGTCTTCCCGTGACCCCCACAGGCACAAGACAGTCCCCAGGTCACAAATAAACACACAAGCACTCTCTTCTTTGGCTCCACTACTCCTCCTCTAAGCTTTGTCCTCCTCCTCCTCCCGACTGGCCATTGAGTGGTGGTTGCTGGGCCCTTTTATAGTCCACCCAGAAGTGCTCCAGGTGGTTGATTGCCGAGTTCCTGCTGCACTTCCGGGTTTGGCGAATACGCTGCTCATGCGGGCTCAGGAGTGCCAGCTGCAGCACCCCCTGGCGGCACCTGTGGGACCCAACAGGGCTGCACCCAGCTCCAATTCCCATGGAGTCCTGTGGGAAACCGAGGCACCGCTCCAACCCTGATGGGGTGGCCATCTAGTGTCCAGGGGGAGGTATTGCACAGTCTAGGGCTGCTCCCCCTGAATATTCAGTGAAGGGGCGTCCCGGCCGGGCATGGACCCTGGCCGTCTGCCACACTATCTACTATATAGTTCCTTTTCCTATCTATCTATCTATTATATAGTGTCTTTCCTATCTTTCTTTCTTTCATTCAGTTAAGTTCAAATTCTTTTTTGACGCCTGTTTTGTTCATTTTTGATTATTTTAGTTATGTTAATGTTACTTTTGTTAGTTATTTGCCTTATTCTTTGTTTTTGGGTTTGTCTCTAAGCCTTTGTTATGTACCTTGTGTTTTGTAGCTGTTCCCCCAAGAGGCAGAACCACCTGCCCAACCCTACTACAGATGTTTGTGATGCGTCATCTGTTTGAATGACAAATGCAATGCATATGTCTCTGTTATATGCCTTTTGGTATTGGATTAATGAAAGCAGTGCTAATGTTTGTGACGCACCATATGTTGGAATGACAAATGCAATGTATTTTATTACCACAAATGTTTGTGATGTGCCTTCTGCTGGAATGACTAAGACATAGCAACCAGATGGACACGCAGACACAGATTAAGATGGATGTGGCCAAAGACAACCCATGATAAAACTTGAAGATGTTCTGTTAGACAAACGTTGTAAAACAGGGAGGCAATGAAATTGGTGTACAAAGTACTGGGTGGTCAAGATCTAATTATGCAGATCCAGATCATCTGGATGACTTTAATTTATGCGGGGACGATTCCAGCTCGGTGCAAAGATGACTCTTCATGTCGTCAGTTCGCACACTTCTCGATGGTCCGAGAATTTTTCAGGTGATTTTCTATGTAATACACTTAATAAGTTATAGCGCAATGAAAATTGCATAATTAGATCTGGACCACCCTATAGTTGAGAAAAAAAATCCATCCGTGGTCTTTCCATTCATACTCTGTGCCTGGTACGCTGGTCGGGGTGGGGGGGGGGCTGTGGAGGGGGGGGGGGGTGACAGATCAGCCAGTCTCTTATTAGCCACAGTGCACTCCTGCTGCCTGATGGGAAGTGTCGCTCCACCATCTGCACTGCTTGAGGACTGAAGAATAGACAAAAACATTGATGGTAGTCCTCTTTGTCCCAGCTGAGCCATAAGGCTGAGACAACTTGATTCCATCTGGTCCAGTCTTTGGCAACATGTGGAGACTCAGCCCAGGTGAGGTTCAATTGCTAACTGTCCCATAAAACTACTTACAAGTCTTTGTGCCTTCTTCCTAACCAGCGTCTGCTCTGTTTAATCAGTGAGGGTAGAAAGGTAAGTGAAACTAAACGGGCTCGAGTTCCCCCCCACCAAGCCCCCCTTTACCGCCAAGCCCTGTTCCTATCTTCCTCAGCCTTCAGCAGGGGCCCCTTGGAGTGGCTGGCCATTTCAGCTCCTTGAGGAGTCCAGCGACAACCATTCGCTCCTCTCGGGACCACTTCCCGACCTCTTGCCATGGTCCTGCCTCTACCTCTTCTTCTTTCTTTGTGGTTAATCCTCTGGACTCTCTTTTCTTTTTGGTAGCCCCCCATTCCCCATTGTCGCTCCTGTCCTTCTTTTAAGTTTCAGTGGGAGCAGGCGCCTAACTACGTACCCCAGAATGCTAATGTGGAAATCGAGTGAACCACGTACATCTGTATGGGAATGCGGGCTCCGCCAATCCCCCGATTAACACCCCAGGACCACTCATCCACCACACCCACCCAGATCTGGAGTACACCAGGTTTTTTTTTTCAGCCAAACCTCATGCACGGCCACGGACCCCAAATGTATTTTTTCTGGACTGTGTTGCTATCTATCCATCCATTATCCAACCTGCTATATCCTAACTACAGGGTCACGGGGGTCTGCTGGAGCCAATCCCAGCCAACACGGGGCGCAAGGCAGGAAATAAACCCAGGGCAGGAAGCCTGACAACCGCAGGGCGCACGCACACACACACACACACACAAGCACCCATCCACCACTAGGGACAATTTAGAAATGCCAATGCACCTAACCTGCATGTCTTTGGATTGTGGGAGGAAACCCACGCAGACACGGTGAGAACATGCAAACTCCACGCAGGGAGGACCCGGGAAGCGAACCCTCTACCCACTGCGCCACCGTGCCGCCCTGTGTTGCTATCCTTCTCACCTAAATCATCATCACCATGAAAGGGGCGAGGGATGAAGCCCCAGCCAGACGTCGACATACTGCAGCGATGGTGACAATGTCAATCTCATGCCATGGTGCCGTTTCGCCAGAGCTCCGGGTTGCCTACTTTGACATTTTTTTCGGGGACAGGATTTTTACAGGCAGCGCAAGACGATCGATGACAATGAAGGCGTCACCGCGACTTTGGTGTCCGCGCAGTGGCTCAGAATATAAAACTCTGCTGTGTCTGATCGTTATCTGCATACTGCTCTGTCGTGTTAATTTTCAATCTTCAAAGCCCGCGTTTGAAACAACCGTATAAAAGTTTATGGACTGTGCTGTCAGCTCTTTAGTGATATCACTTATACACTCAATTTCCAAAATCAATACCATATTTTCCCTCAATAAATAATGTAAGCCTGAATGAGGTCAAAAGCAAAGCAAGCATTGACAGTCTGATGCAATTAGTCGGCGAGCTAACAGATGACAGTCCCCTTTACAGATCAGCGAAAAAAAATATACAGGCCGTGTCGCGTGGCCGGCTGGGTGGGGAGGTGCGGGGGGCTTACTGGAAATTGTGGATAATGGCAGGAGATTGCGCTTCTGCTGTGTTAGCACTTCGCTCTGGGCAGGAAAGAAAGAAAGGATTCAATGCTGGAAGCGCAGACACTTTGGTGTGTGCAGCGGAGGGCAAATGTCCACCGCCGGGTGTATAAAAAAGACATGAACGGTCACTACATTGAAAAACGTTGTGGTCACTTTGCAAGGTGCTATACTCAGCACTATAAAATACATGAGGGGTAAAGGTGGCCACCTGCTTTCAGGATTTCTGCAGATGCCCAATTACGACACATTTTTTTTTTTTTTTTTAATCTCAGGAGGATCGCCGCGCGATGACAATCCAACAAATCCTGGAGGCGACTCTAACATAATGAGGCTGAATGGGCACCAAAATGGAGAGTCCGAGTCACCGCCTCAACTGTCTGGTTGACAGCACAGAAGAAATGAATTCGGGGGTGTGGGGGGGCGATGAGCGAAGTGACTGGCATGAAACTGAGCAAAAGAATTTACGAAACAAGCGACATTCACGTCATTGGTGTCCACAGCGCGTCTTCAGAGCCCTTCACGTTTTCACATTTTGTTCAGTTGCCGCCTTGTGCTAAAATCGTTTAAATTCATTGTTTCTTTCATCATGCAACACCGAAAGGATTTTAAATAAAGTATTTTTATTTCATTAAAAAAAAGTCCTTTTCTCTATGAACGTTTTTCACTTTGTTGTTGTACAGCAGGGCACCATTACGTTCAATTACATTGTAAACATTTTTCTCTTGTTCTACATGAAAATATGAGTGTAAAACGTTCTCAGTCACCAATACAAACTACATTGGGTTAGTAAAATATCTAAAAAAAAAATAGCTGTGCCACCTGTCTAATGCGGGTTAAAGTCTATAATCAACACAGACCACAGTGTTAACGATTGTGGTGCATCATCTACTGAAGTGTATTTTGCAGTGCATGTAATAATAAAATACATTGCATTTATCATTCCAACAAATGGCGCTTCACAAAAATTTTGCACTAATGAACTGCCTTGAATTTGTCATTTCAACAGATGGCACATCACAAACATCCATCCATTATCCAACCCGCTGAATCCGAACACAGGGGTCCGCTGGAGCCAATCCCAGGGCACAAGGCAGGAACCAATCCCGGGGCAGGGTGCCAACCTACCGCAGGACACACACAAACACACTACAGCCAATTTAGAATCGCCAATCCACCTAACCTGCATGTCTTTGGAATGTGGGAGGAAACCCACGCAGACACGGGGAGAACATGCAAACTCCACACAGGGAGGACCTGGGAAGCGAACCCGGATCTCCTAACTGCGAGGCAGCAGCACTACCACTGCGCCACCATGCCGCCCATCATCACAAACATTTATAATAATTAAATGACTTGCATTTATCACTCCAACAAATGGCACATCACAAATATTTGTAGTAATTAAATGTACTGTGATACATTTGTCATTCCAACAGATGGCACATCATAAACATTTATAATGCTTAAACTACTTGCATTTGTCATTCTAACAAATATTGCATCAGAAACATTTGTAGTAGGGTGGCGCAGCTGCCTCGCAGTTAGGAGACCCGGGTTCACTTCTCGAGTCCTCCCTGCGTGGAGTTTGTATGTTCTCCCCGTGTCTGTTTGGGTTTCCTCCTGGTACTCCGGTTTTCTCCCACAGTCCAAAGACATGCAGGTTAGGTGCATTGGCAATCCTAAATTGTCCTGGGTGTGTGTGTGTGTCCTGCGGTGGGCTGGCGCCCTACCCAGGATTTGTTCCTGCCTTGCACCCTGTGTTGGCTGGGATTGGCTCCAGCAGACCCCCATGACCCTGTGTTAGGATATAGCGGGTTGGAGAATGACTGACTGACTGACTGACATTTTTAGTAATGAAATGTATGTTATTTGTCATTCTAACAGATGGCACATCACAAACATTTACAATAATAAAATGCCTTGCATTTATTAATCCAATAAAATGGCACATCACAAAACATTTGTATTAATAAGCTGCATTTCATTTGCCAGATGGCACGTCAGAAATATTTGTAGTAATAAAATGCATTGCATTTATGATTCAAACAAATGGTGTATCACAAACATTTAGTAATGAAATGTATTGCATTTTTCATTCCAACAGATGGCACATCACAAATATTAGCACTGCTTTTATGAATCCCACTGCCGGGCAGGAAGTGAGCACAGGGCCCACTAGAGGACGCCAGGCCCTCAGGCCACCCTCATGAAGTCTGTTTCTGATTGTTTGGTCAGAGACAGTGCAGGATTTACGTATAAGCTACACAAGCTATAGCTTAGGGCCCCCGCCTTCTTGGGGGCCCCCAAAACAAATTGTCCGAGTGAGCAATTGTCATATATACTTAAATATACTACAGCATATCTGGACTTATAAAGGGCCCCATGTCTCAAATAGCTTAGGGCCATATCAAGTCTAAATCCGGCCCTGGTCAGAGACATTCACACCAGTGATCTGCCTGCTGGAGGTCATTTTGTAGGTTCTGCCAGTGCTCATCCTGTTCCTCTTTGCCCAAAGGAGCAAATACCGGTGGGTCCTGCCAATGGGTTAAGGACCTTCTATGAGGAGCCATGTCCAGCTCTCCTAGAGTAACTGCCTGTCTCCTGGAATCTCCTCCATGCCCTTGAGACTGTGCTGGGAGACACAGCAAACCTTCTGGCAGTGCCACGTATTGACGTGCCTGCCATCCTGGAGAATTTGGACTACCTGTGCCAGCTCTGTAGGGTCCAGGTATGCTTTACTTGGATTAAAAAGTTGTCCTTTCATTTTTTGAGCAGGTATTTATTTATTGCCCCGATAGAAATGGCATATCTGTTGATTTTTTTTATTGAATACATTTTTGTAAAGTGAAATATTCAATTTCATCACCTTTTAAGTACAGATATGTTAAAATGAAGATCAAATTTGGAAATTTCCACATATGACAGAAACGAAGGAGCAATTCATGGGGTGCACTTACTTTTTCACAAGGCTGCAGAAGCCTTTTCAGAACATTCAAGAATGTTTGTGATGGCTCTTCCATTGCTGAGTCCCGATGTGCCAAGGAGTTTCAGGGTTCGAGGAAGAGACTTCCAGAGGCTGACACCTGGCCTTCCATATCCCTTGCTGTGTGACACTCAATGGCACCAGCCACTCAATCTAGTCACCCCAAGGGGACTGTGACCTCCAGCAAAACCGCCCGGACCACATCTGGTCCTCTAAGTGTGGTTGCCAAGCTGGTGCCTGGGAATTTCAACAGTCTACCCAGGTGAGCCTGTAGCTGCCAGTCTGTCACTGCCATAGGTGGGCCATAGAATGTCATAGGTTGGTGTTGCTACTTCTCCTCCATATTTGACAAGAGGAATGGCCTGCTTTGCTGGATGGTGTGGCTTGCTTTGGTTGATTCTACTACAAATGGCATCTGCCGTTGCCCCTTAGCACTTGGTCGTGATGCCTGTGACACCTTCCTTCTGCCCATACCTTTGGGCAGCAGCTAATGATATGCTCCATGGACCCCCCCCCATAGCCCAATGGGCAAGCTGGTGACTATGCCAGACCCCAGAAGATGTTTTGAGGTCTAAGGAGGGTGCCACATACTGCATAATGCCAGCTGGTCCAAGCACTCTGTTGGCACATGCCCACTATCCTACTAGAATGTTCTTGCTTTAGCCTCTGCCCGGACCTCCTCCTGCATGAGCAGACCCTTTTCTTTTCCCTTAGAGTTCTCGTAGCGACAGAAGGAGTGACACAAACCAGCAAGGTCTTTTGTCACCTTACTGCGTCGCAAAGTGCCAAAGGCTCCAATATGACCAAAACCTCGCTGGCAGTCGACAAGAGTAAAAACGCAGAGTGACGAGGAAGACGTGGGCAGCTCAGTTTAAACAATTAGGTCATAAGGGGCTCAAATAACGGCCGCCGTTGACAGGCAGTAATTGTCACCGAGAGCCACAGATGACGGACTGTATCTGAGCGTCACAGACGAGCTCCCTCATCCCCTGCCGTTGTGTTTCTTTTTTTGGAGCGGATTTGGGCCTCGGATACAGGAGACGCTCCGTCATTTGAAAAGTGCCAATATCTAGTCTTCCGTTCTTGCACTATTGATTTTTATAACGCAGAGCTCGAGAGGCGAAGCAGTCCGACCGGCGTGCTGCAGGTTCATTATGGCTGGTGACTTTTCAGCTGATCACTGTGACCTTTTGCAGCCCTGCTGGCCGCCCTTCTCTGGAAAGTACGTGTCACTCGTCAAAGTCCCAGGACTGTACAAGATGGATCACAGGCAGATGTGAAATGATCCTCTGATTGTCTTAAGTGGACAAATGAAATATTACCCTTTGCCTTGCTCTTTTGACTGTTGACCTACGTATGTCAGAAGCGGTCAGAGCTGTAATTATGAGCTTCAGTCGTTGGGTGAGAAGGAGCTCCTTATTAGGAACTTCAAGTCCCCACCTTTGTTTGAATTTCTTAATGGAAAAATAAAGAACTGTCTGGAAGCAGAGATGAAGTTAATTGCGAAACTGTGAAATGAAGGCTTCCAAGAAGAAATCCAAAACGAATTGTGGTATACCAGGCGGTGGTCCGTGAACTTCGAAAACTGTGATATCCGCCATTAAGCTGCTGCAGTGTCTCGCCTGCTTACGTGGTCCTTAGTTATTCCTCCCTGCTCCTTAACTGATGTCTTGCTTTTATCTTAGAAAGTTTAAGGATAAACCCTTGATACTTGTTTTCCAGAGATCTCTGTACACTGAGGACATTTCTGCAGGCTGGAAATTAGAAAATGTTAACCCGTCATGTATACAGGCTGTGCCACCTGTCCAAGATGAGTTGAAATCTAAGTAATCATCATAGACCTCAGTATTAACATTTGCAGCGCACCATCTATTGAAATGTAACTTGTAATGCATGCAATAAGAAAACGTATTGCATTTGTCATTCCAACAGATGGCACATCGCAAAACATTTGTAGGAATAAAATGCCCAGCATTTTTCATTGCAACAGATTTTGGACATTAGCTCTGCTTTTATGAATGCCATACCCAAATGGCATATAACAGAGACATTTAAATCAGACACGTTTCTGTGTCTGTGTATCCATGTGTCCATCAGGGTGGGAGTCTGATGACGTAGGGATCAGGAGTCCCTGTAGCAGCCCCTGCTGGCACCCCCTGGACTCCAACAGGGCTGCGCCACAAAACTCCAATTCCCAACGTGCCCTTAATGACCTCTTAAGCACAGCCATCAGCAGTGGACTAGGGCGCTAGGGTCCGCAGTTCTTGAGGCTGACCCTCCTTTTAGCTGTGATACCCCCCCACAATGTCTCACTGAGATTGCACAGGTGGTCAACCAGCTGAGGGTAGGGAAGGCTGCAGTGGTCTGTGGTCCCCGGGGTGAACTTCTCCAGGCTGGTGGTAAGAGTGTCCCTCCTGGCATTGCAAGTAATCTCTGCTTCCATTTGGGAGACTGGCATCATCCCAACTGACTGGAAAAAACAGGACTTGTCGTCCCTATCTGGAATGGGAAGGGTGATCGCCTGGATTGTGACAGCTACCGGGGGATGACACTGCTCTCGGTGCCAGGTAAGGTCCTCGCTAAGGTCGTCCTCAATAGGATCCGTGATCACTTGCTCACCTACCAGCGACCGGAACAGTCTGGTTTTACGCCTAAGAAGTCTACCATCGACCGCATCCTGGCACTGAGGGTTCTCATGGAGCGCAAACGCGAATATCAGCAGAGTTTCTTTGCAGCCTTTGTCGATTTTCGAAAAGCGTTCGACTCAGTGGATCGGGCTGCCCTGTGGGACATCCTGAGGGTTCGTGGGATCCCCTCGAGGTTGCTGGATATCATGGCCGGCCTGTACACTGGTGCTGTGAGTGCTGTGCAGAGTGAAGGCAGGACCTCTGTGTTTTTCCCAGTTGATTCTGGGGTTCGTCAGGAGTGTGTTCTGCTCCCACTCTGTTCAATGCTGGCATGGACTTGGTGTTGGGCAGGGTGGTGGGGTCCGGCAGCTGTGGGGCATCTGTTGGTGAAGAGAGATTCATGGATCTTGACTTTACTGACAATGCTGTGATCTTCATGGAGTCAATGGAGGCTCTGATGGGGGCTCTCGAGAGACTGAGTGAGGAGTCCGAGTGTCTGGGCTTGTGAGGGTCCGGATAAATACCAACATCCAGGCCTTTAATGACCTCTTGGGCACGGCCATCAGCAGTGTGTCTGTCTGCGGAGAGAGTGTCGACCTCGTCGAGAGGTTTACTGACCTCGGCAGTGACATTCATGTCTCTGGTGACTTTTCCTATGACGTCAGTAGATGGATTGGGAGAGCATGGGGGGGGTCATGGGGTCATAAAGGGGTGTGTGGCGCTCCTGATATCTCTGCAAAAAGAACAAAGGTCCAAGTCTTTAGAGTCCTGGAGCTTCCTGTTTGTGAGTCATGGACACTTTCCAGTGACCTGAGATGAAGACTGGACTCCTTCATGTGTCTCTTCAGAGAATCCTTGGGTGCCGTTGGTTTGACTTTGTGTTGCTCACAGAGTTCCGAATGAGGCACATGACCCGCATTGTTAGGGAGCGTCAGTTACGGCACTATGGCCATGTGGCACCATTACCCAAGGGTGATCCTCATTGTTGAGGACCCAAGTGGCTGGACCAGGTCAACGGGAAGCCCACGTAACACCTGAGTACGGCAGATACTTGCCTTGCCTTGGGGGGTTGCCAACCAGGATCCCGACCTGTTTTGTCGTATGGTGAGTGCGGCAACGTGCTGTACCAGTGCAGGCTCCCCAACCTGACCTGTGGGAATCTGTGGTGCCGTAGCGACACCAGAAGGGTGCTGCCACCTAGCGATCCGGAGGAGGTAATGCCCTGTGCATGTTCTCTCCCCTGATCCTTCCACTGCGGAGGCGTCCAAGCCAGGCAAGAGCCCCCCGGCCGTCCGCCACACCCCATTGAAACTCTGTTATGTATTTGCAAAGCAGCTCCTTCGTGGAATGAACAGTACGACAAAGGAGAAGCTTATTCAAGCTCTAATTCACACCGGCAGGTTGTTCTGAATTTGTGGATTCCATGCCAAACCACATCAAAACGCCGCTCAAAAGCCGAGGCGGTCATATTACGTATTAATGTGAGTATCTTAGTGGGATGCAGAATACCAATTAGAGTTAAACAATCAATTTGTCCGTTCCTTCGCAATATGTTTCAAATAACTGGCACTTTTTCAAGTGCCATCCTTGGAGTGAAGATGGCCCTCCTCACATTTTCCTGAATTCCTGCGTCTTGAAGGTGGTCCCTCACACAAGGCTCTCACATCTAAAGCCCACAACTCAATCATTTTCTGTGTGTGCCCAATCAGAGGGGTGAGGGGAGATACGGTGGGACTTAAGCTAAAGTGTAGGGTGGTCAGAGGGGCCCTAATTGTTCTCTTATCCTCATGTGATCACAACAGACCTTCTTCTTCCTGAATACAAGAAGCATCGGAGATCAAATTTATTTTCTTCAGATCCTAAGCTCCGTCCGCGGCACGACTGTTTAACCGCAGACAAGGGTGGGCCGTGTAATTCAAGAAGGTGAAAGGTCGGCCATCGTGATGTCTGAAAGGTCAAGGATATCATCATAGGCGCTTGCAGCGGTCGGCCCGCCTAATTGACAAAGGCTGCCTGCCGACGAGCTGAGAACAAGCGGAGTGCTAATGCTGGCCGTGTCACGCCGGCTGATGATACGCGTTAAACGCACGCTGCGCTCTCACTGCTAGCTGCGCATTTGTCCCAGCGCTGAGCCATTCGAGAATCGAGAATTGGGAGGTCCCAATACCCTCAGGAGCTCGTCCCAAAGGCTTTAGACCAGTCCAGTCAGACCCTCGTGCTACCAGCCAGAGACTGGACTTGACCCCCTTTGGGGAGCGGGGGTACACTTTAATGAGGTGGCCTGAAAATTGAAGCTAGATGTAGAAAATGGACGCATGGCTTAACATTCAGGTGTGTTCACAGTCCTCAATGGACTTTCAGGGTTGCGGGGGTCAAAGGGTATCCCACCAGGACTGGGCAAAAGGCTGAGAACAGGACTGGGTGGGACTTTAGTTCATCGGAGGGACCACTCTCACTCACTCACACACACACACAGGTATCTAATTAAGCAGGGTCCCCCTTGGAGTTTCATGGGTGCCGATGTAAATGTAATTTGATGACATCTTACGGAACTAGAAAACGTTATTAGATTAGGCCAGACTGTCACTGTCACTGTCATGGTACGTCTGGTCACCTTACACCCGACACATTAAAGTGTCAGTAAAATAGTGCATCATTATAAGCTGCAGGTAATGGAGGTGTGAGGTTAGTTTAGTGTCAAGTTTATAATAAGTCAATGTTTGTGGGCTCTGTGCATAACCTGAGGGGGCAGGAAGACCTGGAGACGTCGGCCATGAAGTACTTCATGAGCAGCAGGTGGGAGGGGGAGTCACAGAGTGAAAGGCACTATATAATAGATAGATAGATAGATAGATATGAAAGGCACTATATAATAGATAGATAGATAGATAGATAGATAGATAGATAGATAGATA
>JANRMT010062835.1:7917490-7942605 GCA_026402145.1 Polypterus bichir lapradei | reverse complement strand
GTTCCTCCCTGTTTGGATAGCGCTTTGAGTACTGAGAAAAGCGCTATATAAATGTAATGAATTATTATAGATGGTGAGGAATGGGAGAAGGTGCTCTGTGCCAACAATAACACCCACAATCACAGCAAATTCCACAAACTGAATGTTCAAAACGTCCAAATTTCTGGATTGAATTTCTATTTGGAGAAACCCCATCCACGGATAAAACGGTGGACTCTCTCGCACTAACATCTGCGTGAGGTCCACTTCGTCATCATTACTGAGTCGTAAGAAAAGCAAACACTTTCCTCTATTTTTGTACTTAATGAGTCCACGGGACTCGCCGGGCCTCGTGGGTAATTTAATAGAGACGTGCTTAGCAAGCTGCCTTTGTTAAACCGCAGACAAATGGAATTCAGGTAAGCAGAATTTGTGTGTTTTCTCTAAATTGCCCGTTTTTAAGCCCAGGAATTATGGGTAGTCGCTGCCGCTGGCAGTTTGGGTGGGAACGCTGGGCACACATCATCCCGCCATATCAAAATTGGGATCGGGCAGAGCTGAGTAACTGCAGGCCTGAGAGCTTAATGGAAGGAATTAAAAAGGGAGAAGATGGAGCAACACATGGCAGGGACTGAGCAGTCGGCGTGGGTTCAGACACTAAACGCAGATCTAATGGCGGGGATCTAAAACGGCATTCAAAATAATAATAATAATAATAATAATAATAATAATAATAATAATAATAATAATGCATTTTATTTATATAGCACCTTTAAAACATCAACACAACACTTCAGTCAGTCAGTCAGTCAGTCAGTATCCAACCCGCTATATTCTAACACAGGGTCACGAGGGTCTGCTGGAGCCAATCCCAGCCAGCACAGGGCAGGAACAAAACCCAGGCAGGATGCCAGCCCACCGCAGGGCACACGCACACACACACCCACCCACTAGGGACAATTTAGAATCGCCAGTCCACCTAACCTGCATGTCTTTGGACTGTGGGAGGAAACCCACACAGACACGGGGAGAACATGCAAACTCCACGCAGGGAGGACCCGGGAAGCGAACCCAGACGGGTCTCCTTACTGAAAGGCAGCAGCGCTACCCACTGCGCCACCATGCTGCCCCACAACACTTCAACTATTAGGAAAAATGAGCAAACAATGACAGGAATGAAACTCTTGACCTCAAAAGCCGGCAATTCGTGGACAAGAGAGAACCGTTAAATATGCAAATGAGCCAACAACAAACGATCCGGTCATGTGATCTGATAAGATCGGCAACTGCACTCGTCAAGCCTGACATCCACTGCGACTAGAAGGCGTGTAATGTGACGTCGGCTTTCTCCTCGCCCTTACGCAGCATTTCTAAACCTGTGGGGGGGGGGCACTGCAGGTGGGCTGCGGCAGACCCCAGATGAAACGACAATCCGAGCCCCGACCATCGCACTCATTTCACTTAAACACATTGCAGGTGGTCCTGGATGACTTCCCCAACACCCCAAACTCTGATGATTGTCCTCAATGCACCAAGCGGTGACGATCACGCTTGACTCATCTAAATCTCTGCCACTCTTCTGCTGATTGTGTGGAAACCCCCAAAATCCCACCCCCCCGCCCAACTTTGACGATCATGCACATTTTACCATCATGCTCCACTCCCTGCCCCCCGTTCATATAACCCCTCAGGGGGGGGCCCCCCCCCCCCCGGTGAGTCATTTAGGCATTAAGGGGGCTTCTTCACTTGCCGCCCGTGTTCTGTTACAATCCCCTTTTTGTGATCCAATTAACAGAATATCAGAATTAATCGTTAAGGCCCCCCGCTTATTAACTTAAAGGCTGGCAGGGGTCTGATGCCCTACAGAGGGGCTCACGTCATGGTCACCTCGACGCAGACTGTTAAAGCACCCATCAGACTTCTCTTCTGTTTTCTGAGTGTTCTGGAACACCAGATTTCCACTTCCTTGTCTTTTCTATGCAATACCTTCTAGAATTTTCTAAACCCTGAGGTGGTCTTTAACCCTTTCAGGGCAGATGTCGACATCTGGGGTAGTGGACGGTAATCGGATGTAAACGGCGACAGAACTGGCCGTCACGTTTTAGTTTGAAAGAAAGCTAGCGTCGTCGATGTGACCCCCCAATCCCTGCACGTGTGTGAGTGGCGAAGAGCAAACAACTCCTAAACTGGCATCGACATCTGGCAAGAGACCAAAGAGAAGGTGCAAAGCAAAACACTCCGTGGATGACGTTATGCGTATGATTGCTGAATCGCACTCTGACTTAGTCGAACTCCGATTTTGATGCAGGTGGTCTGGAGACGGAGATCGAAAACGAAATTGAGCTGACCATTGTGTGGACCACATTCACGTACAGCAGTGTTGGCCTTACAATGACAAGAGGTACAAACCAGATGGCATCACGCTGCCACAGTCACCGCCACCCACCTGCCACATAAAGATAGCCAGGCAGCCTGCCCACCATGCATTCATTCCTGCTCGCCATCAAGCCGATCCCACGCAGCCACCAAAGATGGCAACAGCAGCCACAGCAGGCAGCAACAGACGTTTGATGTTGATTCCTGTGTGAAACCGTCGCTCTGTGTGCTTTTCAGACAAACTGAGTTTTTATTCAGCCCCCAAACAGTTAATTTCCCCACCATTCCCAGCTCCCCCGATGCTTACGAGAGATGGGTACGTGGCATCACGTGCATGGGCACGGGAAACAGTGTCAAGGCTTGGGTGACGGTAATTCTCCTCCAAGACAGGAGGTGGCGCTGTGTACTGACAGCCTCTTCTCTCCCCCTCCTCTATCATCTGACATCACCTCCAGGGGTCTGCCCGCCTGGACCTGCCTCTTTCTCCCAGAATTCCTTAAATTTGGGGTTGGGGGGAGGGGGTACCACCCTAGTCAGTCTACTAAAGACAGAAGTCAGGACGACTCGCTTTTTGCATCGTAATACGCATTTTCTTTCATTTCAATGCTTATAATTATACCCGGGGGGGTTGGCATCAAGGTGCCCCAACACTCTAACCTTGTCCTGTTATTTCTCTCAGAGTGGAAATGCCAGGTAGGACCCAAATCCGCCATGTGCCACCATGCTTCAGGTTCATGTGCTGGGGGGGGTCTCCCCGTCTCCCCTCGGGATTTTGTCCCCAAGGTTTGTTTAGTTCTGTCTCACTAGTCGACACTCCATTCTCGGCCTTGTAACTGCCCGTTGAAATAAGATGGCATCCTGTGAGGCGAGTCCCCAAACCCTGGGCGCGCTTCCCAAACAAAGCCTCTGGAATCCTCCTCAGTAAATGAAATGGACAAACGCTCTGAGGATTACCGTATGTCGAGAATTAGCGGCGAGCTGAGGCGGGCGTCTTAATTAATCGAGGCTGGCGGCGAGCCTGATGAAGCGCACTTGGCATTGGCAGCATCTGTGCCATGGTGACGTGTAACGGCTTTCTTCACATCTTCAAACTTGTAACAGAAACGGCACAAGGCCTTTTAGCCCAGACGCTATGAACAGATGAACACAAGACCCCATTGCGGTGGACTCCAAGAGCACCGACACCCCCTTCACTTTCTGCACCCTCGATTGTGTTGTGACATTTGTGCCCATCCATCCACACTCTGATAACCCAGAAGGACAAAGTGACAGCAGATTAAAAATCCAACATTGAAGTCTTTAGACCTTTCATTCGGCTCTTTGTAGAAGCCCCTTTTTACAGCACAGTGTCCCCCATCACTGCACTGGGAACATTGGGATCCACACACAGAGACCACAGCATACAAGCACCCCCTGCTGGCCTCGCCAACACCTCTTCCAACCCAAGTGGTCTCCCATGCAAGCACTGGCTAGGTCTGTACAAGCAGAGCTTCAGGTGGGTGACGTCTTCAGAAGTGTGGGTGGGACGGCCGAGTGGTGGCACCGAGCTGTCATTCCTGCTTTAAGGCACCCCGGCCTGCATGGACTCTGCATGTCCTCCTCGGGTATTTCTGGATTGATTGGCATCAGCGTCAGTGAATTCACTTCCTCATAAACATCGTCCTCAGTGCTTTTATTACACATCCTGAGCAGGAGGGGCTCATCATGGTGGTAAGATGAGATGGGGGTCTTTGGCGGGGTGCCAGTTTTTAAATAAAAATGGTGAGCTCAGGCTCTGGGCAGCATAGGTGCACATGGTGGCGTGACAGAGAAGCCCCCCAGAGTGTTGATGAGGGACTTTTCAAGACCGCATTTACGTGCAGACATATGAGGTTCAGGCCGATTTCCTCGTTGGCTCTCTGAGGTCCGTCATCAAGGCACCTGCACCCAAACGAAGAGAAGCCTCAAGCAGGAGGAAGGAGGAAGAGGAAGAGGAAGAAAGCGATGGACCCGGTTGGGACTCTGCCATACCGCTACACGCTCGGTTCCGTCCTGAACTAGGAGTCCCAAGAACTTCCAATAATGGCCACTAGAGGGGGAAATCGCCATCAAACCCTGGCCAGTAATACGGGCAAGCACCACATTTTTAAGGAAATGAAAGATTTATAAAAGAAAGTAATCCGATCACAGCAGAAAATCAAAATCAAACAAATCCCAAAACAGATTCCAAAAGACAAAGCAGAAAGTCAAAATGTCAGGGGTGCAATAACTAACAGAATTCACAATCCAAAGAAGAAGAAGAAAAAGAAGAGGAAGAAGAAGGAGACATTGCATTTATATAGCGCTTTACATTGACGGGGGGGGGGGGGGGTTCATTTCAAATACCACCAATGTGCAGCACCCACCTGGATGATGTGACGACAGCCATTTTGTGACAGAACCCCCACCACACAGTAAAGGGGTGAAGGGGCGAGAGACTAATTAACTTACTGCATTAGGGGACCAGAATGACCAGGCCATGGTGGGCAGTTTAGCCGGGACATCAGGGTACACCCTACTCTTTACTAAGGATGCCCAGGGACCTTTCATGACCACAGAGAGTCAGGACCCCCAGTTTTATGTCTCATCTGAAGGACGGGGCCATTTTTACAGCATCACTACACTTCAGCTACCACCAATGTGCAGCACCAGCCTGGATGATCAGATGGCAGCCATTTTGTGCCTCACCACACATTAAAGGGGTGAAGAGGCGAGACAGGAGATGATTAGGAGGGGTAGAATGACCAGGCCATTGTGGGCAATTTAGCCAGGACATCGGGGTACACCCTGCTCTTATGACAGATGTCCAGGGGTCTTTAATGACCACAGAGAGTCAGGACCTCCGTTTTAGGTCTCATCTGAAGAACGGTGCCACATTTACAGCCCAGTGTCCCCATTACTGCACTGGGGGCACTGGGTTCCACATTCAGACCACAGGGTATGCGCCCCCCTACTGGCCTCACCAACACCTAATCCAGCAGCAAGCCAAGCTTTTCCTGGTTGGCCTCTGCCCAAAGGAATTGCAGTACGGCACATCATTCAGCAACGGTGCCATCCCACCATGGAGCGTCCATGTTCATTGGACATTGGCTTCAACCAGAGTACCCATAAGCCATTGCGAATGTGTTGTATTGCATCAGCTTCCCTCCATTGCAGTTACCACATAATTTTCAAATTGGTTTTTTGTTTAATTCACCCTCAAAATACGTCTGAAGATCCTATTTTTAACAACGTTTTAACTGGGGTGGCATTGCTGCCTCTCAGTAAGGAGACCAGGCTTCACATCCCGGCTCCTCCCTGCATGGAGTCTGCATGTTCTCCCTAAGTCTTTGTTGCTTCCTCCGGGGCCTCTGATTTCCTCCCACAGTCCACAGACATGCAGGTGAGGTTAATCTTTTTTTTTAGCAATGTGTTATTTCATCCACTAGATGGCAGCAGAGAGTTACTCGGAGGATCGTTACACGCCACCTGGAGTCTGACTCGGTAATAACCGTCTTGACATCGAAGTCTGAGCCCGAGTCACATTTTATGACCACAGATAGTCAGGACCCCCTGTTTTATGTCTCATCTGAAGAACGGCACCATTTTTACAGCATCACTACACTTCAACTACCACCAATGTGCAGCACCCACCTGGATGATCAGATGGCAGCCATTTTGTGCCTGAACCCACATCACATATTAAAGGGGTGAAGGGGCGAGACAGGAGATGATTAGGAGGGGTAGAATGATCAGGCCATGGTGGGCAATTTAGCCAGGACATCGGGGTACACCCTGCTCTTATGACAGATGTCCAGGGGTCTTTAATGACCACAGAGAGTCAGGACCTCCGTTTTAGGTCTCATCTGAAGAATGGTGCCACATTTACACCCCAGTGTCCCCATCACTGCACTGGGGGCATTGGGTTCCACATTCAGACCACAGGGAATGTGCCCCCCTACTGGCTTTACCAACACCTTGTCCATCAGCAAGCCAAGCTTTTCCTGGTTCAGGTGGGTTTCATGTTCATGTACTGCAGGTCTGATGGCTGTTCACCACCTTCCACCTCCCAGACACAATCAAAATGAACCGCCAGGGACTGTGGGAGAACCTTTCGGATTTATACAACTGAGAGCAATTCCTAGCAGTGATTGGCAGGTGGACCTGCCACCTGGGGGACCACCCCCAAAACACACGGGACATAGCCGACAGAATGATGCGCATAAACAGCATAAATCAAAGGATCAAAAGTGAACACAATGAGACGTAAAAGAAGAATCGGAAACCCCTGCCAGGTGAGGACCGCTGCCATAGACATGACAGGTGCCATCTGCCATAACAAATCTGGCAGGGGTTGCTGTTGCAGCCTTCTTCTTCTTTTTCTTCTTCTTCATTAGAGTGAAGTGACTTCCCAAATTGTTGACTGCGTCCTCCTGGAAGCCCCGTAGCTGGATGGAGACAACAGTAAGAGACGTCCAGACTTGGACAATGGAGACCCCAGCCTCGGCTTAAATGCTCTACTTTTTCTGGACTTCCTTTTTCCTGGTCTGAACTTTACTCCAGTATACTTTGAAAGCTGCCCAGTGCCCTTCCACAAGACTGCCCAATTTCACCAGGTTCTCCACTGAGGTCCGCTATTCTTCTCAGGCCTCCAGCCATCCAGAGCACAACATGCCAACTCCTCTCCTGCCATGTTGGCATGGACCACGACGGTCAGAAGCAAAAACTTCGTATCAACATACTTTGGAACACCAAGTCCACCTTGCTTTCTCACTTGCCCTGTTGATGTCCCGAAACTGAGGGTAGTGTGCCCATGCTTGTGGGCAACAGGGCAGGATGCTACCATCCCAGAGAAGTGCCTGGCCTTTCCATGCCACCTAAGAGCAGGCGCGTTCCAACACCACCTTGGTGGGCCACTCCAGCTGTGCGTCAGGAGCGCGAGGACTCCACTGTCGTCTCAGCCCACCCGAATCCCTCAGCGATCTCAGGACCATACAGCCGAGGCACGGCCATACAAAAAGCCCACAGCCTTTGTTTCCTTTCTGAAGGGGGCCAAGAAACGGAGAAGACCCCCAGCACACACCTTGTAACGGTAACACACACAATGGGCTCAAACTAAAAGGTTTCCTCATGAATGTTTGATTAGCGCCATTCTGAGGAATTGCTCTCCTTGGTGGACTTGACGTCTCTTTGCCTTTCTTCATCATTGCCGCTGGGCTTCGTCCTCCTCGGGGTCCCACTTGGCCCAGCAGATATCAGAGGCACTCGAATCGAATTAACACCAAATCAGGCCGGTGCACTTCACAAACACAAAGGCACTTAAGGGACGCCTCAGGAAGAGGTGGGACTGATGAAGGTAAAGCAGAGAAAAAGCTGTTCTCATCTGCAGGAGAAGCCTGTGCCAGCGTACCTCAATGGTGGGCACTTTATGGGACAGGGACAGGCACAGTTCACACTTTCCCCCAGTTTTGTTCAAACCAACTTACAACTTCAAGCAGGCTGAAGGACCCCCCCAGTCACTAATGTAGTAAGCATTAATTAAATCAGGGGACTTGTGAGGTTGCGGTGGGCTGGCGTTCTGCCCGGGGTTTGTTTCCTGCCTTGCACCCTGTGGTAGCTGGGATTGGCTCCAGCAGACCCCCGTGACCCTGTAGTTAGGATATAGCGGGTTGGATAATGGATGGATGTATGGATGGACTTGTGAGGGTATATAGCGCCTTTCCACCTACTCCAGGGGCTTTACAGGTACACTACACCCTTTCCTATAATTCCAGCTCAGGCAGAATAAGTGACCCACACAGGGAGTCCAGAGTGGGGACCACGACTTTGACATTTTATATAGCGCCTTTCCACAAGCCCCTCCTTAGTGGTTTACATGTCCTGCAGAATTGGAGTTCAAGCAGATTAAGTCACCCCTCCAGGATCAAACCAGGAGTCAACAGTGCAGATGGCACTTGTGACCCTGTCATTGGATATAGCGCCTTTCTACCACCCCAAAGTGCTTGGGGCTCGGGTGGATTAAGAAACCCCAGAATCAAAAAATGGAGTCTATGGTGGAGACTGACCTTCTGAATTTGTCATATTATAGAGCGCCTTTCTATAGTGGGTTTCTTTCCGGGGCACTTTACAGGCACAATGATCTTGTCATTTTATATAGCGCTTTTCTGCGACATGTCCAGTAGACTTGGAGTTTAAGCAGATTTAAGGGTTTCTTTCTGAGTCAAGCAAGGAGTCAATGGTGGTGACCTCGTCATTTCATATAGCGCCTTTCTACCGCCTCAAATTGCTTTACATGTCCTGAAGACTAAGAGATCCCAGATTCAAAAAAGTATTCTATGGTGGAGACTGACCTTCTGACCTTGTTATTTTATATAGCGCCTTTCCATAGTGGGTATCCTTACGGGGCACTTTACAGGCACAATGATCTTGTCATTTTATATAGCGCCTTTCTCTGACACTAAAGTGCCTGACATGTCCAGTAGACTTTAAGGGACTCCTCCGAGGTCAAGCAAGGAGTCAATGGTGGTGACCTTGTCATTTTATATAGCACCTTTCTACCATCTGACAGTGGAGTGGGTGCCAGGTCATAACTGGGTGAGCTCAAACACACTCGCCTATGCTGCCAACTTGCATGTCGTTGGCACATCTCCTATGCAAGACTCACATGCAGTAAGTTAATTAAACTTTAATATCCTGCCTGACGGGCAGTAGGGAACCACAGTGAGGCAGCAAGAGTTGTTGGGGTACCACCTCAGTAACCCCGAATAATCGTTGGAACAACAAAAGCAAAACGTCGCGTGGTGGCACAAAGAATGTTGTGCGATTCGGGGAGTTATGGTGAATTTCAGCAGGTTTCACCCCCTCTGCCCAAAGAAATTGCAGTACGGCACATCATTCAGCAACGGTGCCATCCCACCATGGAGCGTCCATGTTCATTGGACATTGGCTTCAATCAGACTACCCATAAGCCATTGCAAATGTGTTGTATCGCGTCAGCTTCCCTCCATTGCAGTTACCACGTCATTTTCAAATTGCTTTCTTGTTTAATTCACCCTCAAAATACGTCCGAAGATTCTATTTTTAGAATGGTAAAAATGTAAAAATGGTTAAGCCCAAGGATCTCTCAGGATCAGAAGTCAATGTAACGAAGGGTTAACTCCGAGTGTTTCTCGGGCTTGGAATTCTGTGTTAAAATGGTTAAGCCCAAGGATCTCTCAGGATCAGAAGTCAATGTAACGAAGGGTTAACTCCGAGTGTTTCTCGGGCTTGGAATTCTGTGTTAAAACGGTTAAGCCCAAGGATCTCTCAGGATCAGAATTCTGTGCAAACATGATTAAGCAAATCCGTATATTGGGCTCAGAATTCCATGTAAAGACAGTCAAGCCCGTCCGTCTCCCAGGATCGGAAGTCTATGTAAAAATGGTTAACCCTGAGCATCTCATGGGTTTGGAATTCTGTGTAAAAAAAGTTAAATCCAAGTGTCTCTCGGGATCAGAAGTCAATGTAATGAAGGGTTAACTCCGAGTGGTTCTCGGGCTTGGAATTCTGTGTAAAAACAGTTAAGCCCAAGTGTCCCTCAGCTCAAAATTCAAGGTAAAAACAGTTAACCTTGATTAACTCTTGGGATCAGAATTCTATGTAAAGACAGTGAAACCCCAGTGTCTCCCAGGATCGGAAGTCTAAGTAAAAACGGTTAACCCTGAACATCTGTTGGGTTTGGAATTCTATATAAAAATAGTTAAGCCTGAATGTCTTTCGGCTCAAAATTCAATGTAAAAATGGTTAACCCTGAGTGTGTCTTGGGCTCACAATTCTCTGTAAAGACAGTTAAGCCCGAGTGCCTCTGTTATGACCCATTGTACAGCATTACACCTGAACAGCACTCAGGACAGTATTCTGCTGCCATCTAGTGGATGAAATAATATCATGCTGCAAAAAATATATACAGTGATACCTTGGTATACGTCCGCTTTGGAATAAGTCCAACTTGGTATACGTCCTGTTTGGACATGAAAAATTTTGCTTGGTATACGACCTTTGTTTGGAATACGACTCACGTGCTACCCTTGTTTACCTCTCTCTCGAGACAAAGCCACGACTGCCCACGAGAGTCAGTACGCCAGTTGCTAGCATTCAGTGAACAACCCGCGCTATAACTATTATGTGAATTTTCATGTGATTTTGTGTTTTTTCGCGGAAATTTGAATTGATTATTGAAAAGTATAAAGGTGGCATACATATCCGGGACTTGGCTGCTGCATACCATATGCCGAGAACGACGGTATCTACGATTGTGAAAAACAAAGACGTTATTAAAAAGTAAAATGAGGTTAAATTTTCATTTATTTTTTCAAATTGCTTTTGTATTTATGTATTTTAGTATTAAGCAGTGTTTAAACTATTTTATACAACCCCATCAATGTATAATATGCCAATAACAATAGGACTTTTTTTCATGGGAACGGATGAATCATTTTCCCTTTATTTCTTATGGAAAAAATTAATTTGGTATACGTCCTGTTTGGTATAAGTCAAAGGGTCTGGAATGGATTAAGGACGTATACTGAGGTACCACTGTATATTTCTAAGCTCATCAATATTCATGAGTGGGGCGGAGTCTTCAACCCAAACATACCTTAGAGTGTAAATGAGCAGCTGTAAAGCCAGTTTTAGAACAAACTGAAACGGAGCCATTAGTTAAATCCAGCGAAGGTGATGACGGTGTGAACTGGTCATCAGACAAAGCGCCCATCAAACCCATATGCGCTTTAGGCCCTGGACACGCCCCTTGAGTTACGAGTTAGGGTGTACGTCGTGTACCCTAAGAGGTCATACTTGAAAGGTCCTGGGTGCACACCATTTAAGTTACATAAATGCCTGCCTTCAGCGTTCATTGAAGACTTTCATCATTATTAGGATTTAGAGGACTGAGGGGGGCGGCGGGGAATGTTCCCCCCCCCCCACTTTCCATACCACAAGTGTAACAAAACTAAGTAAATAACGGAGTAAAATAAACTGCGCCCTCGACCGTCTGGCGTGCTCACCCTTTAACTTTCATAAACAGTGCCCAAGCCGGCCCGTAGTCGCCTCATGGAGTGACTGGCTGGTCAGACATTGACACTGACACGGACCCTCCAACTTCAATCACTGTTCGGGTGAGTAAGCCTCCTCACGTCCAGACTTGCGTGCTGATCCACGAGCCCCCGCTGCACTGCCTTGGACACGTGCCCAACTCTGCTCATCGGCGCCACCTTCCAGCGCTCAAGGTAAGTGCTCCTGTATAACAATTTAAAAGGCTTCTTATGTGTGTGAGTAGAGGGGGCATGAGAGGGTGCTGTCATTCACAACTTCTCCCCTTTAATCTGCAGACTGGGAGCTCCCTGACCCGATGATTCATGAAGACCCGCCTACTTCTGTAGAAGCCCCTCCCCTTCTAGTGTGGATACCTTTATAATGGCCACGACTACAACATGCCGGCTGGACTCGTGTCTGGAAAGACGTTCCTCACTTGATGCTTTTGTTTCGTTATTTTTTTATACAGGATAAGGGGATCAGTGACTGGTACCCCCTCTCTTCATCCGTGTGTGGCCTTATCATTTACAGTGGCATAGTCATGGAAAGGGCGGAGTTTCCTGCAGGAGTAGGCGGGTTCTTCAAGGAGCATCGAGTCTGGGAGCTTCCGGTCTGCAAAAATATAACGGGAGAAGTTGTGAACAACAGCGCCCTCTAACAAGGCAGAGTGGTATAGTGGACTGAACACAAGCCCTGAGAATGCCCCTTACTTACGTGTGTGTGTGTGCGACAAAGTAAGGACATTCTATAAATAGTTACACACACACATAATAAAACCACCACCATAGCACAACTCATCACATCTCTTTCGTTTTCTCCAGTCCCTCACTTCCCAATAACATCAAAGTGAATGATGGCGCCATGTGGTGGGCTGGTAACCCCGTCCAGAAATGGTTCCATCTTCAACCTTTGCAGCTGAAATGGAGGAGCGCCAGTCTGGCTCAGTGTAAGCACAGCACTTTGCCCATTTTTTGGATCTGAATATTGGACCCCGGTTGACAATTTAACATCTGGAACAATGGCTGGGGTCAGGAAAGCGGGACTCGTCCGTATGAATGATGACCGCCCAGTAGCACTTACTCCCATAGCCATGAAGTGCTTTGAGAGGCTGGTGCTTGAAAACATCAAGGACATCATCCCTGACAGTCTGGACCCCCTCCAGTTTGCCTACCGTTACAACAGGTCCACCGAGGATGCCATCTCCATACAGTGCACCCGGAAAGTATTCACAGCGCATCACTTTATCCACATTTTGTTATGTCACAGCCTTATTCCAAAATGGATTAAATTCATTTTTTTCCTCAGAATTCTACACACAACACCCCATAATGACAACGTGAAAAAAGTTTACTTGAGGTTTTTGCAAATTTATTAAAAATATAAAAACTGAGAAATCCCATGTACATAAGTATTCACAGCCTTTGCTCAATACTTTGTCAAAGCACCTTTGGCAGCAATTACAGCCTCAAGTCTTTTTAAATATGATGCCACAAGCTTGGCACACCTATCCTTGGCCAGTTTCGCCCATTCCTCTTTGCAGCACCTCTCAAGCTCCATCAGGTTGGATGGGAAGCGTCGGTGCACAGCCATTTTAAGATCTCTCCAGAGATGTTCAATCGGATTCAAGTCTGGGCTCTGGCTGGGCCACTCAAGGACATTCACAGAGTTGTCCTGAAGCCACTCCTTTGATATCTTGGCTGTGTGCTTAGGGTCGTTGTCCTGCTGAAAGATGAACCGTCGCCCCAGTCTGAGGTCAAGAGCGCTCTGGAGCAGGTTTTCATTCAGGATGTCTCTGTACATTGCTGCAATCATCTTTCCCTTTATCCTGACTAGTCTCCCAGTTCCTGCCGCTGAAAAACATCCTCACAGCATGATGCTGCCACCACCATGCTTCACTGTAGGGATGGTATTGGCCTGGTGATGAGCGGTGCCTGGTTTCCTCCAAACGTGACGCCTGGCATTCACACCTAAGAGTTCAATCTTTGTCTCATCAGACCAGAGAATGTTGTTTCTCATGGTCTGAGAGTCCTTCAGGTGCCTTTTGGCAAACTCCAGGCAGGCTGCCATGTGCCTGTTACTAAGGAGTGGCTTCCGTCTGGCCACTCTACCATACTGGCCTGATTGGTGGATTGCTGCAGAGATGGTTCTCCTTCTGGAAGGTTCTCCTCTCTCCACAGAGGACCTCTGGAGCTCTGACAGAGTGACCATCAGGTTCTTGGTCACCTCCCTGAGGCCCGATCACTCAGTTTAGATGGCCGGCCAGCTCTAGGAAGAGTCCCGGTGGTTTCGAACTTCTTCCACTTACAGATGATGGAGGCCACTGTGCTCATTGGGACCTTCAAAGCAGTAGAACTTTTTCTGTAACCTTCCCCAGATTTGTGCCTCGAGACAATCCTGTCTCGGAGGTCTACAGACAATTCCTTTGACTTCATGCTTGGTTTGTGCTCTGACATGAACTGTCAACTGTGGGACCTTCTATGGACAGGTGTGTGCCTTTCCAAATCATGTCCAGTCAACTGAATTTACCACAGGTGGACTCAAATAAAGCTGCAGAAACATCTCAAGGATGATCAGGGGAAACAGGATGCACCAGAGCTCAATTTGGAGCTTCATGGCAAAGGCTGTAAATACTTATGTACATGTGCTTTCTCAATTTTTTTATTTTTAATAAATTTGCAAAAATCTCAAGTAAACTTTTTTCACGTTGTCATTATGGGGTGTTGTGTGTAGAATTCTGAGGAAAAAAATGAATTTAATCCATTTTGGAATAAGGCTGTAACATAACAAAATGTGGAGAAAGTGATGCGCTGTGAATACTTTCTGGATGTGCTGTAACATTTCACACCACCCCGTCTCATCTGGAGAACAAGAACTGCTATGCCAGGCTGCTGTTTGTGGACTACAGCTCTGCGTTTAGCACCGTCATTCCATCCCAGCTCATCGCTAAACTCCTGGATCTGGGGCTTAGCTCTTCACTGTGCAACTGGGTACTGGACTTCATCACCGGCAGACCTCAGCAAGTGCGTACTGGTGGGAAAAACCTCCTCCATCATCACCATCGACACTGGCACCCCGCAGGGCAGCATGCTGAGCCCCCTGCTTTACTCTCTCTACACCCATGACTGTGTAGCTAAGCACCGCTCTAACACCATCCTCAAGTTTGCTGACGATACCACTGTAATAAGTCTGATCAGCGAGGACGATGAGATGGCCTACAGGGAGGAGGTCAGACTCCTGTCAGAATGGCGTCAGGACAACAACCTCACCCTCAACGTTAGCAAAACTAAGGAGATGACTGTGGATTTCCCCAAACAGGCAACAGAGCACAGCCCCATCTACATCGGAGGTGAGGCTGTGGAGCAGGTCAGCAGCTTTAGGTTCCTCGGAGTCACCCTCACTGATGACCTTAAATGGTCAAGTCACACTGCGGCAGTAGTCAAGAAAGCCCAACAACGCCTCTACTTCCTCAGGAGACTCCCCACAACACTGTGCAGATCCTACAGGTGTACTGTGGAATCCATCCTGACAGGAGGCATCACATCCTGGTACAGCATCTGCTCAGTTCAGGACTGCAGAGCTCTGCAGCGGGTGGTGAATACGGCACAGCAGATGACGGCCACACAGCTCCCTGCGATCCAGGGTATCCATACCTCACGCTGTCTCAGGAAAATGAACCATATCAGGCGGGACCCCAGCCACCCTGCACTGTCACTTGTCACCCTCATCTGAGAAGTGACTAAAGTCCATTCGGACGCACACCTCCAGGTTCAGGAACAATTTCTACCCAACTGCAATCAGACTCATGAACAATCAGTAACCTTGTGTCACCTCCACTGCTACCTGCACATTCACTTCTGCCACTGTCTCGATTTATTCCTAGGATTCTGGTTTTACTTATTTGCTTATTTATATTCATTTATTGTGTTTTTTTGTCTATGTTCGCTGTCTGCGGGGGCACATTACATTGTACTCGTACACATGACAATAAAGAATTGAATTGAATTGAAATGGCTTCTAATGTAGCTGAAAGGGTTCCCATGTAGCATTGCTGTGCCAAGTCAGCCAGCAGCAAAGACCTCTTTTTTTGTTCTTTATTTTGCCTTATACGATTTCTCGTATTAGGAATTTGTTAGCTTTCACATACCCCTTGGGGTCAGCCATTGTACAGCGCCCCTGGAGCAATTGAAGGTTAAGGGCTTTGCTCAAAGGCCCAGCAGAATAGGCAGTGATGGGGATTCGAACCGGCAACCTCCGGGATACCAGCGCAGATCCTTAGCCTCAGAGCCACCACTCTGCCCCATTTTATGCCATCTAATGACATGAGACGGCCACCATCCCCCTTCTACGTTCCCAGCGCTGCTCGCCGAAGTCAGGCTCTCCCCTGGCGTCGACCTTTGCCACCCCGGTATAATTCCAAAGCACGTTGTCAACTGTACTGCAATTCATGTGAGCATCAAATGTACAGGATATTCAATTGAACAATTAAAAGAAGAAGCAGAAAGCTGCCCACCCAATGAAACATCATAATCACCTGAAGCAATGCCCCTCGCTATCTGTTAGCCCCTCCGTGCTTTCCCTTATTCCATTGAAGCATTCAAGGACTTGGAAGGGCGCTATAAAGAGTGACCTGTTGATTCATTAATCGTCCGATTTCCCTTTGTTGGGCTTCAGCCAGGGTTTGGTAGTTTTCATTTTGATGTTTTTTGTTTGTTTGCCATTTTTGCTAATATTGTGTCACACGCCTGCAAGATAGTGGGCAGTTTAAGGGCTCGGAGAATTGAATCAGTCCTCCGGACAGCCAGAGGGCACTGTCGACTAATGCCGTGTTCTGTTTCCTCCATCTGCAGATTGACAACCACGACACCTCTGACATCACTTCCTGTTTCCGCCCACCTGGACTCGCCTCTTCCTGCCCAGGACCTTTATCTCCAGAAGCAACGCTGTTTTGAGTCCGTCTTATGGAGGCTTGCGTCGTTTTTATGTTTTTCACACAGCATTTTAACACGTGTCTTATTTTGAATATACGGGGTGGCCCTTGATCTCTAATCTCTTTGTCTCTTGATTACAATTGTGATGTTTATTATTTCGGATCCTCCCTACGTGGAGTTTGCATGTTCTCCCCGTGTCTGCGTGGGTTTCCTCCCACAGTCCAAAGACATGCAGGTTAGGTGGATTGGCGATTCTAAATTGGCCCTAGTGTGTGCTTGGTGTGTGGGTGTGTTTGTGTGTGTCCTGCGGTGGGTTGGCACCCTGCCCGGGATTGGTTCCTGCCTTGTGCCCTGTGTTGGCTGGGATTGGCTCTAGCAGACCCCCGTGACCCTGTCTTCGGATTCAGCGGGATGGAAAATGGATGGATGGATGTTTATTATTTAGTATTAATGGACTGAGGACCTAAAGGAGGTGGTGAAGAAGGGAAAGGCAAGAAGACCTGTGACGATGTGGGTTCTGGCTCCACGCTCCCTGTAACCTCCGTCTTTTTCTCTTCCTTTCTTTTTTCCTGATCTCCCCTTAACCGACTTGCGCTTCTTTTTTATAATGCGAGGGGCCATCACAGCTGTAGCATATTAGCCTTTGGGAGCAATCACGGATGTGGGCAGTTCCTCACCTGTGCACTCGGTGAGAAATGCCCACACCGCCGACTGCCCCGCGGCTTGCTACCACAACGCCCCCTCACGAAGCCGCCTCGGGTGCGGTGATTATTTATTTAAAATGGCCTTTGCTCAACGAGCTGTGGACCCATAACACCACAAGACCAGATTAAAAAAACACCAGGAGAAGAGGGAGGAGATGTGCTGTGGGATCCAAAGGAGAAGAACATCAGAGGGGTGGAGGAATGGGGGGGCTTGAACCCGTGTTATCAGGAGAAGGGAGCCAATCAGGGCTGTGGAACCTACAGAGCAAAACTTTCTCACGACCCAACCTTGCCCTTCAGGGTGTCTTCGAGACCCAGTCCATGATGACAGTACCCCCCATTCAAAAATTGCCACCGGCAGTGAACACAGCGTAGGGGATGGTCCTCATTGGGGGCAGTCATGGTGGAGGAATATTATATTGCTTACACTGCCAGCGGCGGACCCACCGCAAGACACCACCCTGTCCTATTGAGTACAACGGTGACTCCTGACTGTGCGCGAACCCCAAAAGCTGGCAACTCGTGACCCCCATCCCTGCTGTCATGCACAATGATAATCTGGGAGAGGGTTACACCTAGGGAAGAGACCACCATAGCAGAGGAGCAGTTTGGTTTTCTGTCAGGGAGAGGAACACCTGATGCAGTCTTTACAAGCAGCGAGAAGAACTAATAGGACTGCATATGGAGGTCCTCGATGTGGTGGAGGTGCCACGTCAAGAGTTCTGGAGGTGCATGAGAGAGTAAGGAGGACCAGAGAAGTGTGTGAGAAAAAGCGGGGAGGGAGTGAGGACCTGGGCTCAAGGTAACGGCCGAAGTCCCAGTTACACCAGGGATCTTCTTCAAGTCCTTACCTCTTTGATCTGCTTGACTCCTAGGATAAAAGCCCCCGGGCTCCATGAATTTGGCTGATGATACTGTGGGAAAGTCGCACCAGAAAGGAGGAAGTGGAGAGGAAGCTGGAAGAATGAAGAAGGGCTTTGGAAGACAGAGGGTTGAAGATAAATAGAAAGAAGAAGAAGAAGAAGATGCAGAAGAAGACAAGACTATCTGAGGTTTAATGATGATCAGGATTCAGACGTTAGCCTGCAGGGGGAGCTACTGAAAAGAGGGGATCAGTTTAAATATTTGGGATCAGTGGTAGGCCAATATGGAAAAGTAGATGTAGAGATAACCCCCAGAGTGCAGTGTGGATGGAACCACTGGAAGAAGGTATCAGGAGTGTTGTGTGATTGAAGGATTAAGGCAAAGGTTAAAGGTCAGGAAAAGAGGAAGGAGGAGATGTGGGACCAAGCTGTTATGGAGAAGGTGGATCAGGCACATAGAAGTGGGAAAATATGATGAAGAAGAAGAAGAGCAGTACGTATGTATTGTGCATTTATGAAGTTTGTGTAAGTTTCTTGCTTTCTGTCGGTGGGACCGCAAGAGGAGGGGCTACAATGACATCACCGCAGAGGGACCGCCCTCCACCTTTATATTTCAGGCTGCAGAGTGAGACAGCAGCAAACGTGATATCTGGCGACACGTCACACCACACCTGTAAACTTCAGTCACTTGCCATACCACAGAACGTGTTGATTTATTTTTAAGAGCTGAATAATAGCAAGGGGGGAAAAAACTTTGTTGTGCACCCAAAATCATCTTTGGTGTCCCAAAGCAGTCCCTTAAACCCTAATGATAAGTAAATTGAATTAGGTCCAGAAATAAGGTCATCAGCCCAATCTCTATTCTGCACCCAGCAAAGGTTGTAATGTCATGTGGCTTCCACAAGAGGGCGGCATTGTAAAATGAACAAAGGCAACTGTCTGGCGTGAGACAGTAAACCGTGTGGCACACGTCTATGTGGCTGGGCAGCATGTCGTCCACGGCAGGGCTGGAATGTCTGATGAAAAAATACGAGAAGTGCAAATAAAGAAGAATGTAAAGACTAATGTCTAATGAACAAAGGCAAGTGTCCGGTGTAAGATAGGAAACCATGTGAGGCACGTCAGTGTGTCAGGGCGCCATGTCATTCGCAACAGGGCCGGAATGTCTGATGAACGAAGGCGATAAGACACACAAAGAAAGAGGGATGTCCGACAAGTGTCCGGCGTATGATGTGGCATATGTCTATGTCACCCCCAGGTGTCACATCATCTGGCGTCCACAACACGGCCGGAATGTCAGACAGAAAAAGGCAACAAGAAGCACAAAGAAAGAAGTAACCCTAGAATGTCCGACGAACAAAGGCAACGAGCCACAAAAGGAAAGAAGGGCGTAAGGCATGTCCAGTGATCAGAGGTTCACCAATGCACAACGTAATCCAAACAGATGGACTTACCATTTTTTCCTGTTTCAGCCCCTGGCTGGGGTTCACAGTTGTATTTTTTTTTTTCTCTTTAGTATTGACTAATTTAATGCCATTAATTTGTTTTCAGGTTTCTTTTGTTTATTATGTACGTTTTTCTTTGTGTCCCATTGTATGCGGTACTGACTTGGGTTATGTCCCTTGTGTGTTGTGAGCGGGTCCATCTGCCAATCACCACCAGGAACTATAGAAGGCCCTCCCATAAATAGGGTGGAGGGCCATTCCTGGTGGTGATTGGCAGGTAGCCCCGCCCCCTGGGGAACCACCCACAAAACAGAAGGGGCATAAACAAAGGTCATTTCAAACAGACGATGGAGCGGAGAGTTTCGTGTTTCTTGTCTTTGCCTTTTGACTTCTCAGATTTTCACCCCTTTGGTTTCTGTCTCAAGAAAGTGTTTACTGAATTCTGAGCCTCTGAACCGCTTTTCATTATTTCTTTAGATTCCAATTTGGAACTCGATTCCTTTGAGCTCTTTGGAGCCTCCTGTTTTGCACAGCCTGTTAGAAAATAAAGCATTTTGTTTTATAAAGGTTTTTCAAGGCCTTTTCTTGCCAGGGTTTGACGGTATTCCCCACCCTCTCCCACAGAGTCCTATTCTTTGAAAGTGCTTTGGAGCTTTTGTGTTTTTGGGACACCCCGGTCATGACACTCTTGTACCACCCTTCACTGTGCGAGTATAACCACTACGTTGAATTGCGCTGTTTTGCCTGTCCGGCCAAAAGCATTACGCCGATACTCCGCCATCCCTCGCCGTGTCTCTGAGCTCACATCATAAGTGCTGTCGGTGGTGGGCTGCTGGATGCAGTCAAACTAAATTATTATTACTGTTGGACTCCCTGATGTTTACATCAAATTGCCACCCGGGCCTCCATTCCCTCAATATCAGACAGGATACCCCACCCCCATACTCCCCTGGGACCCCCGAAGTTTGTGCGACTTTCTTCTTTTTTTTACACACAAATCCCGGTAGACACAAAGTCCTCCCAGTCATGTATTTGAAGGCAGCCGCCTCAGGGGGGCCTTCAGACCTCCGCTTGCGACAACCGATGAGCTCCGTGGGCTGAATAGCCGCCGCTGCTTCTCCTCAAAATGGGGGCTTCTCGTGGAAAATGAAAGAAATAAAGAAGTCGCCATCACACTTTGTACAGGTTTTCTTATTATCGGCTTCTTTTCATTTCTCCAGACGAGAGGCCCTTTGGCTTGTTACGCCGCACCGCAACAACTCTATTAGATTACAGGCTGAAAGAAAGAGAAAAAACAATTACTAATTTTATTTGCATCTCGGAATAAAGAAAAGAAAAAAAAAATCAATTGTTTTCATTTGCCTGAATGAGGAATTTGAATAAAGCTGTTGCTGCTCACCGAATATCCAGGGCTACCTGACCTTAAGGAAGGGAGAGTTGTGCCGAGAGGCGTTGTAAATTAATTAGGAGCCGCACGGCTCGACAAAGGCTGTCATTAAAGGGATAAAACAAGATGTCAATTACGCTGCCGCTGAGCTTCTTGATATTTTTCTTGACATTTCATCAAGCTTAATAATTATTTCGCAGCCATAATTTTGTACGCCGTCAACATGCTTGGCTCGATCTCTCCGCGCAGAAAAGCCAACGGCGCGAGGCTGGAGAGTCGCGAGTAACGGCAGGGCAAATAACTTCAAACGTTCACGGCCTCCGTCGGTCAGTAGGCCGCCGCCATAGCCACGGACACCGTGAGGAAAGGCGGGCCGCCTGAACGTGAATTCAGAGGTCAATGCCCTCGACCGGCTCATCTCATGCCACGTTTTTCCTGGTGAGGGTCAAGGTGGCAGCAGGCCAAACAGGTAAGCCCTTCTTCCCTCTTCCCAGGTGTTTCCCAAGCCAGCTGAGAGATACAACCCCCTCCAAGCGTGTCCTGGGTGGGCCACAGGGTCTCCAACCAGTGAGAGGTACGCCACACCGAAGGCCCAAACCCCGACCACACTGGCATTTCTCAAGCTTTTAGTTACAGGGCCCCTAAACTGTGGACTGGTCTGCCTGCTACTATAAGAGATGCCCCTTCGGTCTCAGCTTTTAAATCCCGGCTGAAGACTCACGACTTCAGTTTAGCACACCCTGACTAGAGCTGCTGATTAACTGTACAGACTGCATCTCTGTCAGTCATTAACACTAAAACATAAGGAACATGAGAGTTAGAAGTTGTTACTGACCCTCACCTGTTCTGTTTCTCTTCTCTGTACTCAAATGTGGCACTTGGTGCCACGGCCCACCTGCCAAGTTGTTTTGCCTGCCTGAAGTAAAGTCATCTCTGATGGAGGATCGCAGGAATTGTGGGACAGAGGGGTCCTTTCATCGGATTGGCTGTCTCAGCTGTGGAATGGCCAAACGGGGAAGGCAGCTTAATGGCCGAGGTCTCCAGGACTCTGAACAAATCCAAATCATATTATGTGATATCATCTACCGTTAAATTCTACTCCGTACTTCTAAAATTTTTATTTTTATACTGTATTGAGGATTTGTTCTGTTCTGTGTATTGTATTGACCCCCTTGTTTTTGACACCCACTGCACGCCCAACCTACCTGGAAAGGGGTCTCTCTTTGAACTGCCTTTCCTGAGGTTTCTTCCATTTTTTTCCCTACAAGGGTCTTTTTCTTGTCTTCTTAGAGAGTCAAGGCTGGGGGGCTGTCAAGAGGCAGGGCCTGTAAAAGCCCATTGCAGCACTTCTTGTATGATTTTGGGCTATATGCATTAATAACGTTAAAGACGCATACAGCGCCACCCCGCTGCCTGCGCTTGGGAAAGCAGATCATAACCTGGTTCTGCTTCAGCCTCACTACAAACCAAGAGTGAAGGAGCAACCTACAACCACACGTCATTCAGGAAGTGGTCACCTGAGGAAGAGCAGGCTCTGAGAGACTGGAACTACAGACTGGGATATCCTGCAGGGGTCACATAGTGAGAACATTGAGGAGGTTGTTGACTGCACTACTGACTACATCAGCTTCTGTATGGACATTGTAGTTCCAGTAAGATCAGTACGCTGCTATGCTAACAACAAGCCATGGATTACAAGTGACATCAAGGGCCTTTTGAACCAGAAGAAAAGGACTTTTAAAGGCGGTGATCAGCATGAGCTCAAGTGTGTGCAGAAGGAACTCTGAGTTCAGCTCAGGGCAGCAAAGGAGCAGTACAAGAGAAAGCTGGAGTAGAAGCTGCAGAATAACAGCATGAAGGAAGTGTGGGATGGGATGAAGATCATCACTGGCTGCAGCTTGAAGCGGGGTGCCACCATCAAGAGAGACATGGAGAGAGCAAACCAGATGAACAACTTCTTCAAAAGGTTTGACCACCCTAACCCACTCTAACCTTGGAGTGCTGCACCCTCCACCCATCCTTCTACTGATACCAGCATAGGAGAGACATCCCCACCCACAATTACAGCAGCCCAGGTAAGCAAAAAAGGTGAGGAGACTTCATGCCAGCAAAGCAGTGGGTCCAGATGGTGTATCGCCACAACTGCTGAAGGCCTGTGCGCTGGAGCTGGGGAGTCCTCTACAGCACATCTTCAACCTGAGCCTGGAACAGGGGAGAGTCCCGAGGCTTTGGAAAACATCTTGTATCACCTCAGTCCCAAAGGTATCACGTCCTAGTGAGCTGAATGACTTCTGGCCTGTTGCCCTGACGTCACATGTGATGAAGACCATGGAGCGGCTGCTGCTTCACCACCTGAGGCCACAGGTCCGCCACGCCCTCGACCCTCTGCAGTTCGCATACCAGGAGAAGGTGGGAGTGGAGGATGCCATCATCTACATGCTACACCGATCCCTCTCCCACTTGGACAGAGACAGTGGTGCTGTAAGAATTATGTTTCTGGACTTCTCTAGGACCTTCAACACCATCCAGCCTCTGTTCCTTAGAGACAAGCTGACAGAGATGGGAGTAGACTCATACCTGGTGGCATGGATCGTGGACTATCTTACAGACAGACCTCAGTATGTGCGTCTTGGGAACTGCAGGTCTGACATTGTGGTCAGCAACACAGGAGCGCCGCAGGGGACTGGACTTTCTCCGTTCCTGTTCAGCCAACATACATCAGACTTCCAATACAACTCGGAGTCCTGCCACATGCAAAAGTTCACTGACGACACTGGTATGGTGGGCTGCATCAGGAGTGGGCAGGAGGAGGAGTACAGGAACCTAATCAAGGACTTTGTTAAATGGTGCGACTCAAACCACCTACACCTGAACACCAGCAAGACCAAGGAACTGGTGGTGGATATTAGGAGGCCCAGGCCCCTCATGGACCCCATGATCATTCAGGGGCAGCGACTCAACTCTCGGAGGCTCTCCCGAATCGCTGATCTTCTCCCCTCAACCACCCCGTGAAGAAACCTCATTTCTGCCGCTTGTACTCACCATCTCATTCTGTTAGTTATTAACGTTCATCTCATCTCCCGGCCACAGGTGATGACAGGGGGTGCAATAACAATAGTGATTCTTTACATTTCTAGGGCGCTTTCTCACTACTCACAGTGAGTGGGGGGCCACTTCACCCACCTGGATGATCCAATGGCAGCCATTTTTACACCAGTAAGCTTAACGCACATTGAAGTGGTGAGAGACCAGTCAGCCAATTAGAGGCAGGGGATGATTAGGGGGCCACAATAACCAGCCCAGGGTGGGCAATTCAGCCAGGACATTGAGATAAGGGATGCCCAGTGATCTTTAAGGACCACCAAGAGTGGTCATTGAAGTGATTCCAATCAATTGTGGAGCAGAAAATTAAAAATCTCCCCTCGTATACTCAGATATGGGGATGGATATTTGAGGAGTAAAACGCAAGACAAGGATTATATTTTTATATTATGTACATTAAAGAACAATCCAGAACAAATCAAATCAAATTAATAATATATTGAACAATTATTATAAAAGTAAAGTTGAATAAATCAGACTCTGTAGCTGCGTGAATAAAAGGTAAAGTTCCACTTCTGGTTAGCAGAAAAAGTTGATAAGTAATCTATGTTTTGTACCTAACACTTGTATGCAAAAGCTGGTTGACCGAAATGAAAGCATACAAGTTATCATGCTTACACAGACACACACACACACACAGACACACAGAGACAGACACACTGACAAAATTCCAAAAATGCTATTTTTGGAATTAGAGAGGTCTAAAATGTTGAGATTCATCAAAATCTCGAGATTGAATTTTTTGAAGATTCCGGCACTTTGCCTACACTTTGTATACGAGAAAGTCAGGGAGGTCTAAAACATCGAAATTCTTCAAAATCTCAACATCGAATCTTTGGACGACTACAATATTTTCCCTACACTTCGTACACGAGAAAGTAAAAATGAAATTGCCTGAAACTCAAAGGTGATAAAAATTACAGTGGGGGGACGAAATTCAGCCAGGACATCGGGATACAGGATGCCCGGGGATCTTTAATGAGAGTCAGGATCTCGGGTTTACGTCTCATACCAAAGGATGGCACCAATTTTTACAGCACGGTGTCCCGTCACTGCACTGGATTTTGGGATCCACACACAGACCACAGGGTTAAGCACCCCCTGCTGGCCTCACAGTAAGCATAAGTTGAATATGTCACTGTGCTCTGTGCAAATATCTCTCTCTATATAAAATCCAACGTCTGTATGTCTGTCTGCTTTTCATTGTATGTCTACAATTTGCTTGAACATTCCGGTTGATTTTGCGAATTCTCTTATCGCAC
>JANRMT010062835.1:7896666-7913064 GCA_026402145.1 Polypterus bichir lapradei | reverse complement strand
AGTTAAGTTCTCCTGACTGAGAAGCTAACCAATCAGAGCACGCAGTTGAGCTCCTGCGTGCTGAATGCTGTGTTAACCAGGAAGTCTCGTCTCGCTAATTCAGCATCAATGTGTTTCGCTGTGTAAAGAGTTGTGCTCTTTAGTGTTTATCTTTGTGCATAGTCAAGCCCTTCATTATGGCTCCAAAACAATCTGCTACTGCTTCAGGGGCCGTGCCCAAGCGCAAGAAGAAGATGTTAACGATTGCCGAAAAGGTAAACGTTTTGGATTTGTTGAAGGCTACGATTCTTTTTATTTAAAAAGTAGGAAAGGAATATAAGATCTACGGCCGCAGTGTCCTTTTAACCAGGGTGCAAAACGAGTTGTAAGTGGATGTAATAAGGCAGTAGTCTGGATGGAATCTGCTTTAGGGATTTGGATTGAAGACTGCCGGAAGAAGAACAACGGCAGTGCTACACAATCGCCTGAAGTGGCTCCTTTACAAGGGCTGTAACGCTCTCCTTTGTTGTGCAGTAAAATTAAACTCATTGTTATCGGACAAGTCATCGTGTCATTGTTGGTGAGTAACCATAATTAATTTTCTTCTTACAGTGCTTAGTACATGTACGTACGTTTAGTGTCACTGTACACACATTTACTGTATACTATTTTTCTTGCATTGTACGTATTTATTGCTGGTGGCCTGTCTATCGTAATGGCTCTAACATATGTGATATCGGAGACACTCAATATCTTTAAAATAATATTTAGGTTTTACTGTATATAAACTGTGTTTATATACATAATTTCAATGAATCTTACCTAATATCTAAGAGAATACAAAGGGATTATGCTGTATAACTCTGCGGGGAATATTTATAAACAGTGTGGGAGAGTTTATAAGGGCTTAAAATATATAAAAATAACCATACAAACATATGGTTTCTACTTCGCGGATTTTCACCTATCGCGGGGGGGTCTGGAACGCAACCCCCGCGATCGAGGAGGGATTACTGTATATAAATAACACATATACATTACATATATATATTTTAATATTTATACATATATTGTCACACATGTGCGATTGGGACGCAGCTAAAGAGCTTGAGTAACTGTAATACTACATCAGACCAGGGGGTGGCGGAGTGTGCTGACTGTCTCTCTCAGTCTCTTGCAGACCATTCCCGGGAAATCCAGCCAGGTTCTGGTGCCTCTGATGACGTCACGTCCGGTTTTCGCACAGATGACATCACTTCCTCTGCTAGCCCTTAAAATCGCCATATTCAGTTCTGTTTTGGACACAGTCGTGTATACTACTTTTAACCTTTTGCAGCCAGGATCATAATATACGGGGTGGCTGACACAAACCTTCTTGATGTATGGAGTCTTTTTGTGACAATATATAACACATACACATTACATATTTTATATATATATATATAGTATATATATATATATCGTCTAATACATTGAAGGGCTTCCTGCATGTATACATTACTTATACATTACATATATATATTACACACACACATATATATTACATACATATAAACACACATATAATGGTAGAATGTAAAATTGAAACAAATAATTAAATTAAAAATCTCACTGCTTTATACACAAAATACTTAAATAGCTTTAAAAACACATTATTGTACAGTTATTTCCATATTTGTTACAACTCATAAGGAGGAAAAAAAAATCTGCACACCCTAAAAACCCACCATTTAACATTTCAGATTAATAAAGCAAGCGTATTCAACAATAAAACGCATCATCTGAGAGCTGAAGGGTTGAAGCTACTGTACGCGCAACCAAAGGGGGGCACAACTGTCTTCTTTATTTTTTCCCGTAACTCTAATAAAACAGTTTGTAGTGCCGAAGATGATGGGGTCAACGTATTTTAATGAGCTGTGGAATATCTTTTGAAGCACACTGTGTGAAAACCATCAGGACTTGCACTGCCGGTAGAATTTTGTGAACCTACCTCCATGCTCAAGGGGTTAAAGAGATTAATCAATGTCAATGTCTGATCTTTTGAAGGCAATACAGAACAGACTGTCTCGCAATACCCAACAGAACATCACTTTGTTAAGTCGCAGAGCGCCCCGGCGCTTGTCAAGTAAGTTGCCAGAAACTGCCTTCTGGTTAGCACTCAACTCCTTCCTGCTTGACCTATTATTTGATATTTGACCACTTGGTTGCAAGACACTTGCTCTTTCGAGCTGAAATGTCACTGGGGCATCTTGTCAGCTCCCCGACATCTCAGCCTGACGTGCGATTTTACTTTTGTGTGCTACAAGGCAGAAAATGCAGGGCAATGGCCTTGATTCATATGCTGTCAAGACATGGGCGTCACTCTTGGGGTACCAGGGAGGGGAAAAGAAAAAGAAAAAAAAAAAAAGACGAGTTTACCTTTTGAAGGCCAAAGCTGCACATAGTATAAGATTTTTTTTTTTTTGCTAACGGAATTAGTTGCAGCGCTGGACTGGGAATTGTCCTTGTTAGGATCATAAACATGTCATAGAGAAATCTCAAGCAGCTGCCGCTTCTACAGGCCTCATCAAATGCACGCGGAATGGATAAAAGGAAAAAGGAAACAAAAAAAAAAAAAAATTACGTGAGGATGGGGATTTGGAAGTCAGCCGGGACAAGAGCCTGCAGTTAACACATTCAGATGGGCTTGTATTATCATCTAACTTTACAAAAAGCAACCTGACCTTCTCACATTGACCAAGAGTGACACGACGCTGCGGAAGGGGCAGCAGCAGTCACATCATTTCTGTTTTGCACAACCTGCTTAAAGTTTGCAACTAAATGCTTGTCTGCAGTCGAGCTGACAAGAGAGAAGTGGGGGCTCAGTGAACCATGGCAGGGCTGCCATGAAATGACAGGAATCATTGGCATACATTTCAAATAGCCGGCGCGATCCTATTAAAGTGCCGCATTCCCGCTTTAAAACAGACAAGTATGAAACTACTTTGATAGATAGAGACTAAAATGGCTTATTGATTTTTTTTTTTTCGTTAAAAAGTCTGTGGGAAAAAATTACCTTAAATGTGTCACTTTTTCAGCAATTTGGAATGCATAATAAGTAGAAAACATAAATAAATGTTTTAGGAGACCACAATGCACTTGCAGACGCCAGTTTACTGTTTTTTTTTTTTTTTCTAAGAAATATAAAATATGTACAGGAAGCAAATAAATTAAAAAAATATGAAAAACAGGCAACTTAGCACAGCAGCCATTGGGAATTACATCTTTACACCAAAATAAAAAGTCGCTTTAAAGAGGGAAAGTTTAAAAAAAAAAAAAAAAAAAGAAAAAGTAAAACAAAGCTCTTAATTTAAGGAGAAAGTCCACCGTTAGAGACGCTTGGTTCCTCTGGACGCGCTTAAGGAAGAGGAGAAGGAGCTCTTCGAGAAGCGGGCTCTGTTGTTTCCGGATGTTTCTCGGAGCAAAGCAAATGTGCAGTCAGGTTCGGCGTTCAGTGCTGCAAAGTCTTGTTCGGGGGGCAATTTGTCTGAATGCAGGGTCAAGTGAGAGGGAACAGCGTTGTGCACCTGTCCAGGAGAAAGGGAAGAAGAAAACAAAAAGGTTAGAATAAATTAAACTTCGCATGCCGTGTCTAATTATAAAATTAACATGAGAACTAGGAACAAAAAAAAAAAAATACCTCAAGTATGGTGTTTTGTCGTGTTAAGAGTCCTTGGGTGACCCCATTCCCTTCTTTATTAGGGAGGCCTAAACAAAATGCCTGCCATATCCCTAAGCCTAACCCTAAGGAACAGAATATAATTGATTCAATAGGTGCCTCCATACCTGACAATCCCCCCAAATAATAAAAGTAAAACAAATACTCCGACTATGTTGTTTTGTTGTGTTAGGGTCCTTGGGTGACCCCATTCCCTTCTTTATTAGGGAGACCTTAACAAAATGGCCACCACACCCTGTCATATCCCTAAGCCTAACCCTAACGAACAGAATATAACTGATTCAGTAGGTGCCTCCATACCTGACAATAAATAATAAAAATAGTAAAAATGACTAATCATACAAAGATCCATGATGCAGTTCAAAAGATTTCCAAATGTCACCCTATATTTTCAGAACCACGTCTTATTCTTGGGGACGTGAATTGATGTGCCTTGAAGATGGCTGAGTGTGGATGGGGTGGCGTCCAGATTGAGGTCATTTGTGACCTGCTGGTTTCTAATTTGGCACACAAGTGAGCGGGCTCATGGATTTGTTGGATGTCCTTGTTCCGTAGCATTTCTATATGGATTTTAACCCTTTGATTTCGGTTTTGAATAACATCTTTCCCAAATGAAACTTTGCATTTTGCACACATCCCTGCCATTCAACACCCCAAGGCACACTGTTGAGGTAAATTTAATTCTCATCTGTCAAATGTTATTGGTGTGGACCTGGATATTCTTCCGATCTCACCTACTAAAACAACTAGCAGGAATGGCACTCATTTTTCATTGACTCAGTTTTTGGCTTGTTCTATTGTTCGGTCCTGGCTGCAGAGAATTAAATGGATTACATAATTTTAGACTGTCCTACCCTTCACCCATACCCTTATCTTAACCTCTCTGTTTTTCTGCTTCTATTCCCATTCCCCAACCCTAATCTTAAAAGTTCTTTCTTTTTCTTAACCCTAATATTAAAATTTTACTTCAACCCTAATATTAAATAGCAATAGAGCCCTAATCTTAAGATACTTAGCTGGGTCCCTGAGGTTAATAAGGTTCCTTCTGGTCCAATCTCTCATTCCTGGTGTTTCCCATTGTTATTTTTACTATTTATTTATTAGTACCTATATTAAGATTTTGTAAAGTATCTTTCAATGCTGTAGGTTTGTACTTTTATTTATCCAAATTTTAGAAATTGGAGGGTCAAGCTACAGTAAATAATTGATAATCTGATTATGAAAAATAAGAATATTATTTTATGAAAGACATAATTTAACAGATTTTTAATCATTCTATTTAAAGTACTAGGGGGCTCTGTCTCCTGCTCGCTAACCCCCGGGCTCTCGTATGGGGAAGCGGATGTACAATTTAAACAGATTGTTATTTTCATGGGAATTGTTGCATATGCATAATAGAACTAACTATTTTACATTACAGCAAGTAATGAACCATAATAGAAAACAGTAAAATGTAATAATTTGAAAGAAAATTATGTTTCACGTTGTGTTAGAGGTATTTTTTTTGCGTTTTTGTTCTGTTTGGCTTTGAAATTAACACACAAATACTTTTCAAACTTACACTTTTACTGTAAAACTTTAGTAAAAACAATTTTTGGAATTAACTTTTCATTAATATTACACTGAATGTTGATTCCGTGTTTCGACTTACATCGTGACAACCCAACATATACAGTGTATCCAGAAAGTATTCACAGCGCATCACTTTTTCCACATTTTGTTATGTTACAACCTTATTCCAAAATGGATTAAATTCATTTTTTTCCTCAGAATTCTACACACAACACCCCATAATGACGACGTGAAAAAAGTTTACTTGAGATTTTTGCAAATTTATTAAAAATAAAAAAATGGCGAAAGCACATGTACATAAGTATTTACAGCCTTGGCCATGAAGCTCCAAATTGAGCTCAGGTGCATCCTGTTTCCCCTGATCATCCTTGAGATGTTTCTGCAGCTTCATTGGGGTCCACCTGTGGTAAATTCAGTTGACTGGACATGATTTCGAAAGGCACACACCTGTCTATAGAAGGTCCCACAGTTGACAGTTCATGTCAGAGCACAAACCAAGCATGAAGTCAAAGGAATTGTCTGTAGACCTCCGAGACAGGATTGTCCCGAGGCACAAATCTGGGGAAGGTTACAGAAACATTTCTGCTGCTTTGAAGGTCCCAATTAGCACAGTGGCCTCCTTCATCCGTAAGTGGAAGAAGTTCGAAACCACCAGGACTCTTCCTAGAGCTGGCCGGCCATCTAAACTGAGCGATTGGGAGAGAAGGGCCTTAGTCAGGGAGGTGACCAAGAACCCGATGGTCACTCTGTCAGAGCTCCAGAGGTCCTCTGTGGAGAGAGGAGAACCTTCCAGAAGGGCAACCATCTCTGCAGCAATCCACCAATCAGGCCTGTATGGTAGAGTGGCCAGACGGAAGCCACTCCTTAGTAAAAGCCACATGGCAGCCCGCCTGGAGTTTGCCAAAAAGGCACCTGAAGGACTCTCAGACCATGAGAAACAAAATTCTCTGGTCTGATGAGACAAAGATTGAACTCTTTGGTGTGAATGCCAGGCGTCACGTTTGGAGGAAACCAGGCACCGCTCATCACCAGGCCAATACCATCCCTACAGTGAAGCATGGTGGTCGCAGCATCATGCTGTGGGGATGTTTTTCAGCGGCAGGAACTGGGAGACTAGTCAGGATAAAGGGAAAGATGATTGCAGCAATGTACAGAGACATCCTGAATGAAAACCTGCTCCAGAGCGCTCTTGACCTCAGACTGGGGCGACGGTTCATCTTTCAGCAGGACAACGACCCTAAGCACACAGCCAAGATATCCAAGGAGTGGCTTCAGGACAACTCTGTGAATGTCCTTGAGTGGCCCAGCCAGAGCTCAGACTTGAATCCGATTGAACGTCTCTGGAGAGATAATAAAATGGCTGTGCACCGAAGCTTCCCATCCAACCTGATGGAGCTTGAGAGGCGCTGCAAAGAGGAATGGGCGAAACTGGCCAAGGATAGGTGTGCCAAGCTTGTGGCATCATATTCAAAAAGACTTGAGGCTGTAATTGCTGCCAAAGGTGCATCGACAAAGTATTGAGCAAAGGCTGTGAATACTTATGTACGTGTGATTTCTCTCATTTCTTTCTCTCTAATAAATAAACCGAATGTTTGTCCCTGTGATTTGTTAATTGTCATAGCAAAAGCTATTCTAATGGGAAACATTTTAATTTGAATGGTATATCAAGATCTCCTTTGGTGTTTAATGTTATCCGCGGAAGACATACTATATTACCTTTTTTGTCGCCTGTTAAAATTTTACATGTCAGAATTGTTTGACAGCATAGTCTATTGATACGCATTTAACCAATCTGCTGTGTAACCGATCGACGATTTTCATATTAATTCATTTGACTTCATTGTTTCTTGGTGCTGGGTTTGCCCGTGTACTCATTTCTTCTGTTGATAACCCTTCGGGATGAAATTCATCAATAAGATTTGGACATAATATGTCTTCTTTTATTGGGAACCTAGAATGAGTAAATAGTAAACATTTATAAGAGCTGAGAGCACAGGAACTGTGTCTGACAAAAGCATTCACACCAATGAGAGGTGAGACGACATTGGTTGAAGATGGTTGAGAGGAGGGTGGGACTTGAAACAATCTCTTGGCATTAGTCTTGTCTCAAGATTTTCTTTTATAATAGAGAGATCATTTCATAATTTCTTATTGTTTTTTTGTTTTTTTAGAGTGCATATTTAAGTCAGTTTTCTATATACTATATGAATGGCGATGGGTGTCAGGTATTAAAAAAAGAATTTATAATGGAGTCAGTGTACCAGTGCTTTACTCCCCTTCTTGGACGGGCTTCTTCTCTTCAAAACCTTAACTTAAGGAAGAGAAAACAATAACTAAAACTGACAGAGAGAGATAATCTAATAAAAGAGAGAAACAAAAACAGGAAAGTGAGACAGAATTAACAGAATAATAATACAGGAAAGAAAAGAAGAAAGTTAGAAGAAGAATTGAGTGGAAAAAAGTGAGTGAAATAAAAGCAAGGGGGGGCGGCACGGTGGGTAGCGCTGCTGCCTCACAGTTAGGAGACCCGTCTGGGTTCACTTCCCGGGTCCTCCCTGCGTGGAGTTTGCATGTTCTCTCCGTGTCTGCATGGGTTTCCTCCCACAGTCCAAATACATGCAGGTTAGGTGGATTGGCGATTCTAAATTGTCCCTAGTGGGTGTGTATGTGTCTGCCCTGCAGTGGACTGGCGCCCTGCCCGGGGTTTGTTTCCTGCCTTGCGCCCTGTGTTGGCTGGGATTGGCTCCAGCAGACCCCCCGTGACCCTGTAGTTAGGATATAATGGGTTGGATAATGGATGGATGGATAAAAGCAGGGTGGAGAACATGACCACTTGTGATAAACAAGTGGGAAGGAGAAGCTTCTAGTAGCTTAGATGACCTCATCCAAAGGAAAAAAAAAACAAAAATCCTGACCTCACCTTACATTGTGGTGGCTTTGTGGCTAAGGGTCTGCACTGGGCACTGGAGGTTTGCCAGTTCAAATCCCCTAACTACCAGAAGGGATCCTACTCTGTTGGGCCCTTGAGTAAGGCCCTTAACCTGACAATTGCTCCATTGTACAATTGCTAACCCTGTGCTCAGAACCATCCAGCCACCAACCCCAAAGGTCATTCGAAAAGACAGTTACTGTTCAGGGATTAACAAAGTATATCAAATCAAAATCAAATAAATGATGACCTCAGGCAGCAAGATGGAGGTACCAGAAGAGGCAGGACAGGAAAAGTCACACATGGATTTGAATGTAACAAACTGTGCGACCTGACAGGTAATGTGATACGTTCAAAAATATTTGATATCTCCTGCCCTACATGTACAATGAAAAAAAAAAAAAAGATTCTTTAGATCTACAACCATTACTTATGAGAGAATCAATATCTTATACTCAATAAAATAAACTTTTTATATTTACTTTTCAGATCATTCTGCACTTATGGGGTGTACTGATAAGGGGGGTGAGACAAAGAAGGAGAGTCAGGGGGAGAACTTTGAGAATTGTCTGCAACTCAACATCAGCAAAACCAAGGAACTGCTTACTGACTTCCATTAGACCAACAAGTCTCTGTGTCTGGTCACCAATCAAGGAGTGCATTACTACAAGTACTGGGGGGTCCACATCAATGACTGGTAAGACTGGTCTCAGAACACAGAGGAACTATAGAAGAAAGGGCATAGCAGACTCCTTCTTCTTAGGAGAATGTGTTCCTTTAATGTGTGTAGTGACCTCCTTCACATCTCCTATAACTCTGTGATGTACACTGTGGACAATGCTGCACATCCTCTATGTGACACAACAACACTGAGGTCTTTGAGCCGACAAATCACTCAGCAAAAGCGTGTCAAGAAATGTAACGGGGGGGTTGGGGGGGTCTTCCTTTATACAACAGCAATACGCCCGAGTAGCATCTTACTGCGTCTGGAGCTGCCAAGGCAGAAGTTTTCTTTCTCTTTAATTTTCTTTATCGTCACTCTGGTGTGTGTTCAGACCATAGTGTGCATGTGAATACATTTATTGATTTACTTATCTATTTAGTTATAGAGCTTCTGAAAAAAAAAAAAAGCCAAATATCACCCTGGGACAAATAAAGTTTCTTTCTTTCTTTCGACAGGCCAAGCCGGCCATTTATAAATCCAGGAAAGAGCAAGTGAAGTGGATGATAAGAATATTTCATGGACTTGAGTGAATTTGGAATATCCATTTTACAGACTGACTGCAAATGTAAATTCTGTTGAGGGAAAATGGAGCGTTCATGAGGCGATTTGGTAACTTGAAGATAACGAGTTGATTATTTCTTATTTGGCTTATGAATTAAGCATTGTTTTCTTTTTCGGGTGAGTTGGGCGTTTCTTTATGTATGATATTGTAAATGATTTGTTGAGTATTGATTAATAAGTTCACTTTAAAATTTAGTTCTTTCTTTCTATTTATTCATTTATTGTTTGTGCAGAACCTGTGAACCTGAACTCCTCTTTTTCTTTCTTTCTTTCTTTTTCTTTCTTTCTCTCTTTCTTTCTTTCTTTCTTATGCAGAACCTGTAAACCTGATCTCCTCTTTTTCTTTCCTTCTTTCTTTTTCTTTTTTTGTTTATGCAGAACCTGTGAACCTGAACTCCTCCTCCTCTTTCTCTCTTTCTTTCTTGCTTATGCAGAATCTGTAAACCTGATCTCCTCTTTTTCTTTCTTTCTTTCTCTCTTTCTTTCTTTCTTTCTTTCTTATGCAGAACTTGAAACCTGATCTCCTCTTTTTCTTTCTTTCTTTCTCTCTTTCTTTCTTTCTTTCTTATGCAGAACTTGAAACCTGATCTCCTCTTTTTCTTTCCTTCTTTCTTTTTCTTTCTTGTTTATGCAGAACCTGTGAACCTGAACTCCTCCTCCACTTTCTCTCTTTCTTTCTGTTTATTTACTTGTTGACTGTGCAGAACCTGTAAACCTGATCTCCTCTTTTTCTTTCTGTCTGGTAACCATGTAACAGGATTTCTCCACACAAGTTACACCAAAGTATTTTCACTACTTTGGCATGTATTGATGTACTTATAGAGGAAGAGCACTTTTTCATATCACCTTCTGGGTTTAACTAAACACAAAGCTACTTTCTATATTTTTCTATATTTTGCAGTTGAGTTATTTATTTATTTTTTCCCCTGTGTGTCTTCATAAAAATGAATTGGCATTGGACAAAAAAGCAATCACTGCCACTTTTGGCATGAAAATCTGAAATATTTCAATTCTTTATTGTGATAACGACTGGCATTGTCACACTAACTTGTAATGGCGAGGCTTACTTTACACATCTCATTAAAGTTAATTTTACTTAAAAAAAAAAAAATAAAGGCGTTATGTACAGTTGTGCTTGAAAGTTTGTGAACCCTTTAGTATTTTCTGTATTTCTGCATAAATGTGACCTAAAACATCATCAGATTTTCACTCAAGTCCTAAAAGTAGATAAAGAGAAACCAGTTAAACAAATGAAACAAAAATATTATACGTGGTCATTTATTTATTGAGGAAAATGATCGAATATTACATATTTGTGAGTGGCAAAAATACCATCCCATGGTATTTGATGACCATCCTACAGTATATCTGCATAAAGTCTGATATTTCACATAAAGGCCCGCCGCTGTCATCGACTGCACACTGCAGTTTGTTCAAAAGGAGCTCCACACCTTTGTGCAGTAGGAATGAAAGTTAAAGACGTTTACTAAATTTATTTTTTTTGCACAACATACATCACATAAGCATCTTTTTCTTCTTTTCTAAGACAACATAGCAGTTTACTCTACGATTACACAAAAAACGTAACTAATAAAATAAAATGTGTTTAACTTACACAGTAGCATATGAACCATTACACACATTTACAAAAAAGACAGTTAATTATGTTATAAGCACGTATTAAAATTTAAGCAAAGTTTTGTGCACTCATTAAGTAGTTTGCAATTCTAAGTTGATATTATTTCATTCGTTACACTGATTTTAATAAACTTACTACATGTGCTGAGTGAATTCAAAATGCAACAATTAATTACTAAGGCTAGCTTTTGGTTTTTAGTTGAGTTAATATTAAGTATTATGATTTAACTTTAAGATGTATGCATTGCAAACACATTTATTTGTAGTACGCATTAAGCAGAACCTTCTGCGTTGAGTTTGTATAGAAACTGGTGGATTATGGGTGCAGGCAAGAAGAAGAGGCCCAAGTTGCCTGGAAAGCTTGCATATTGTAATCTTTCTAGTTAGCCACTAGTTATTTAGTTGCATTTTGCTTAACGTCTCCGTATAGAAAGTGGCCAACAAAAAATGGCCTTAATTTTTTAAATAAATTCATCATTTTTACGTTGTGTAATGAACCTTCTCTTCTGTGCTCCTCTCTCATGCATGTTCTCTGACTCCTGTCCGTGTTTATACTTCCCGTCTTTAAAGGTGACTCTCCGTGTGCCTCTTACGCGTTTGCTCCTCCATGTGTCTCTCATACTCGCATTGTCCTCATTCGATTGCATCACCAAAGCCACCAAAGACAAACTGGCCAATCGGACTGCTCTGTGGGATCATACAGGGGATACTATGCCCAAATTATAAGGAAGAGGAAGTACAATGAGTGTTGATTAAAATAAAACAACCTGACAATAGGCTACCAGGTGGGCTCACTGTTTGATTAATCTTTGGAAAATGGAAGAGTGAGGCAGACAGTGGGATAGGGAGACGAAGACGAAACTTATGCAAATCCTTTGGTTTCCTGTCACACGTCAGGAACTCTCGTGGCACAGAGTGACTCTCCTGATTCAGTGACCAATGCTATTCAGCCACAACTCAGTCCTCCATTAGCAAATAGGACAAGCTGAGTGCCTACTTCATACCAGTTTCAACACCACTCACTTCCATTCTGTCCCAAACTAGATTGCCCTTTTCAACTCAGCCCTGTATTGGAATTTCAGCTACCTACTGTTATAAATGCTTAATCACCCAACAAATACTTACAATGCCTACTAGAGGGGGAAACGCCATCAAACCCTGGCTAGTCAGAATATGGGGGACACGGTATCTTTATAAATAACAGGTTTATTTGTACAGAAAATGCTCTGTAACACAGAGCGCAAGAAGCAAAAGAAGCTGTCAAAAAAAGGAAAAGGAAATCCAAGGCAAACAAGTCCGAACCACAAATTCAAAAAAATCCAAATTAAACATAGAGAAAACTCACCACCTCCTCCACAAGCGCACTCTCAATGAACCGCAAGGGACTGTGGGCTTTCCACAAACTTTTTAGGCCTGAGGGCAGTCCCTTCGGGTGATGGGCAGGTGACCCCGCCTCTTGGGGAACCACCCACAAAACATAAAGAAGATATATAGTTACAGTGGAACCTCGGTTCACGAACATCTTGGAAAACGTACAAATCGGGTTCCGACCAAAAAGTTCGCCAAACTTTTGCATCTGTTCATGACCACACGCTCGGTATACGAACAAGCCAGTTTCCCTTTGGGTTTGCGCGCGCCGATGATTTCCGCACGTGTTCAGTCTCTCCCTGTACTGTACATTGTTCTCGGTGCATCAAGCAGAGGGACTCTCCCTAAAAACTGTAACCTCCTCTCAACCCAGCATCCTCCTGTGGTATAGCGGGTCCACAGCTCCCGTCAAAAAGGCCAGTTTTAATAAATAACTAAATAAATAAAGCCGGTGCAGGAGAGAGAGAGAGTGCGAGCGAGTGCGAGAGAGCGAGAAAGAGCGCAGGCTCACGTGCTGCTGAGAGAGAGAGAGAGAGAGAGAGAGAGAGAGAGAGAGAGAGAATGAGCGCAGGCTCACGTGCAGCTGAGAGAAAGAGAGAGAGAGAGAGAGAGAGAGAGAGAGAGAGCAAGCGAGTGCGAGAGAGCGAGAGAGAGTGCATAGGCTCACGTGCTGCTGAGAGAGAGAGAGCGAGCGAGTGCGAGAGAGTGCATAGGCTCACATGCAGCTGAGAGAGAGAGAGCGAGAGAGAGCGAGAAAGAGCGCAGGCTCACATGCAGCTGAGAGAGAGAGAGAGAGAGAGAGAGAGAGAAAGAGCGCAGGCTCACATGCAGCTGAGAGAGAGAGAGACAGCGAGCAAGCGAGAGAGAGTGCACAGGCTCGCGTGCAGCTGAGCAGTGAGCCTGGGTGTTTGTCTCAGTGTTAATTAACCATTTTTGTGCTTAAAAATCTTTAAAGAAAATATATTTACATACAGTTCATACGGTCTGGAACGGATTAATCGTATTTACATACAATCCTATGTAGATTCCAGTTCCCGGTGAAGATTTGCTTTGCAATGTCAATTAAGGCGGCCCAGGGACAGACCCTCGAGTTGGCCAGGGTAGATCTTCGCTCACTAGGCTTCTCGCATGACCAGCTTTACGTCACTTTCGCCTGAGTTACTTCCCAAAGAAACCAATATGTCCTCGTCCCTGACAGCAAAATCAAAAATATTGTATATCAAGAGGCCCTCAGATACGAAAGCTATCAATACAAATTCTTCTCAATGCAAATTACATTTTTTTTATTGATTTTTAAAATTTCACTACTACGTAGGTGGAGCTGCAGAGGACAGCTAGTAATTGATAAAAATGATTAATATGATGGATACAAAATAAAATCCAACAGAACGATAAAACACCCTGGACACAGTCCAGCTTCACAGATGCAAATGATGGGTGGCGCGGCTATGAATCGAAATCCCCTGTGGACAGCCTCCTGAAAGTAATGGAAAGTTTTATTCTACGGTGATGACGATGTAAGTGAGGATTTTGTATAAATTGGGCTCACTCCCCAAACAAAGACGTTTTTCAACCCGTAAGAAATCACATAAACAAATGGGCACAAAAGAACGACATATGGTGTTTCCGTACGTGGGACCCCTGTCCTTTCTAAAGCCAAAGACCATTCATTACGAGGAAGCGTATTGGGCACCCTCTGGTGAAGTCTTCACAAGAATGAGGTTAGGATTGTTACATCGCACACACCGCTGAAGGGGTGAATAAGTTAGCAGATCAACAGGAAATGCTGGGCCGACAAAATTCTCTCGTGTTGTCAATTCTTGTTTTGTATTGAAGGTTGTGGCGTATGGCCGGGATGCCCCTTCGTTATATCCTCAGGAGGAGAAAGCCATGGACGGTACAATACCTCCCCCTGGACACTAGATGGCCCCCTCCCTGGGTTGGAATGGTGCCTCGGTTTCTCGCAGAGCTCCCTGGGAATTGGAGTTGGGGGCAGCCCTGTTGGGTCCCATAGGCGCCGCCAGGAGGGGCTGCAGCTGGAACTCCTGAACCCTTGTGGGCAGTGTTTTGACCACACCCGGAACTCGTCAATCAAGCAGCTGGAGCACATCTGGGTGAACTATGAAAGGAGCAGCAACCACCACTCAGTAGCCAGAGTTGGGAGGAAGGAGTCGAAACTTGAGGAGGAGGAGTGGTGGTGGAAGAGAGAGAGGTGTGTGCTATACCTTGTGTGTTTTCAGTTGGTGTTACACTTGGGACTGTGTTGTGGCTGGGGGACACGGGGAAGACGTGCCTTCCAGCTGAAGAAAATAAAAGTTTATTTAGTTTTATACGTGCCTCTTGTGTCCAAACCTGTGTCGGGTTGGGCGCTTATATAGTGCCTTGTTACAAGGCCTTGTGAAATAACACACACCAGACACCAGCCATTAACTCTTTACTGATATTTGCTACCACTGTTATGTCTTCCAGTACCTTAATAGATGGGCCGACTGTGCCCCCTTGTCTCTCTTTATTTTTTTTTTTTGCATGACAGCTTCATTTGCTCAATAAAAGTTTCATTGTGCCATTCACCAAGTTGGATTCAACAGGAACTTTTAAAATACTATGTCAAAAATGAAGCGCTTATTCTATTCAATTATGTATTAGGATTTCTTTTTTGAGGTAACGTGTGCTCTTAATGTGGTTTTATCGATTGATCCATTGCAGGAGATGTCTGAGGCAGCTAATTATTGTCTTGTATTAATGCCCAGATTGAGCCTTTCCCTCTGATACACGCTTGCGGACATTCATAACAAAGAAAGCTGCACACTTTGAAATGCCATCATTCAATCCGTTAAAGTGATAACAACGAAAAGGAATGAAGTAGCATACAGAATTACCAAGAGTCGATGGGCGGATGGAGATCTGAAAGGATGACCAGGCATGCCAAAACCAGCGAGTACAGAAATATTTATTTCCTTTTCCGAATGCTCACCTTTTGTTTTCCCAAAGCCCCAAAAGACAAAAATTAGGCCTTTCCCACTTGAGGCGCACCGTTGCTATCCACCTCCGTTTCCACCATGAAAGAGCGGGTGGACCAGGGGCCGAAATCCATACAAGGCATTTTTACACGTGGTTGTGTGGTGGTGGCGCTTCTGCCTCACAGTAAGGACACCAGTGGTTTGCGTCCCAGGGCCCCTCGACATGGAGTTTGCATGTTGTTCCCCTTGTCTTTGTGAGTTTTCTCCGGATGCTCTGGCTTCCTCCCACAGTCCAAAGACAAGCAGGTTAGGTGCAATGGCAATATGTGTGTGTGTTTGCCCTGTGATGGACTGGCACCCTGTCCCGGGTTTGCTCCTGCCTTGAGCCCTATGCCATCTGGGATAGGCTGCAGCAGACCCCCAGGAGCGGTTCAGAAAATGACTGGCTGGCTTTCTGCACAATATGGAGGCAACGTTTTGCCCCGGTGGAGGGCTTGGGGAAGGATTCAGAAGTTCAAAAATGACTGTCAAGCACAGAGGAGGACTGGGGCGCATGTCCACTGCTGATAACAAAACCAAACAAGTCTGTACCACGACTCTGCTGAACTGATGAGGATTTACGGTCATTTTTTTTTTTTGTATGGTTTCCAGTCAGAAAACTCATTTTTGATATTAGTTTTTTTTTTTTCTTAAAAGGCTTCTGAGAGAATTTTTTACCATTATTTTGCAACTCCATTTTGTATTATTTTGCGCATTGCTGTTTTGTGCACTTGCTGTCAGGGTTCCCAGGATGATCGTTCCCAGAGGGCACTGGGACAGCACCATGTGTGATGTCATCGAAGCAACCATTTTAAAGGTCGGCGCACACAATCCCTAAATATCCGAGTATTGTGATTACAGTATGTTTTTGACGTCATATTTTTAGAATGATTATTTATGTACGAGGTGT
>JANRMT010062835.1:7842965-7855978 GCA_026402145.1 Polypterus bichir lapradei | reverse complement strand
AGATAGATAGATAGATAGATATGAAATACACTATATAATAGATAGATAGATAGATAGATATTGTCCTCTCATGTTGATCAATGGCAACCAGAGACTCCAAAGGGTAGAAGCAAGCCGAGGTCTCTTATGAAGCCATGAAACCCACCTGAGGAATCACAAACACCTGTGACACTAAATGTCTTTATGGTGCCCTGAAATCGGGGGGGACCGCATAAAAAAAATGTTATGTGACCAAAGTGTCTGCCAATCCCCTTAAATGAAATTCTGCAATGTCCATCTGAATCACAACATCTGAAATGATTGATTTGCAATTTTAAACTGTGGTGAGGAGAGAGATAAATGAAGGAAACAAATGTGTCTTTGTCCCAATCGTTGAGGGCACTGAATATTCACATTAGAGATTGTGATTGGAATTGAAATTTTACCAAATCCCCAATTCCTTTTTCGTGGCCCTATCACCAAACTCACAGAGCCTATTCAAGGCAGAGGCACCGCACTGCGTGTCACATTTTAAACAGTTACATATTCACAAACAACAAAAAAAAGAGAAACAAAAAAATGTTTTCTAGCATTCTGGGAGTCTCGCTTTGAAGCAATGCTTTCAGTCCCCTGCCTTATGCAACACAAATGGCTTACAGAAGATCTGATTACAGAAACTAAAAAGGAATAAATAAAAGCCCTAGCTGACCTTGGCCCACTGCATTGCTGTTGCACAGTTTTGGACGTGGGATGCCACATCGGGGAATTAAGCATCGGTTGGGAAAAAAATAATAATAAATAAATAAAGTTTCTCGTCTTCCTCCTACTAACATGTTGTTCATCTTCAAGAAAAGGCTGGACGAGATCAATGTGTTAGTTGCACGCAAACATCCTTGATGAATGATGAGGCTGAAAGGCTCCTTCTCTCTGTTGGCTTTATATTTTTTTATTTTTATTTTTTTTTCCGTTGTGCTTTTTTGTCCATCCCCACCCCCCCCTCCAGTTTTCAGAGTCCATTTCTCTGTGAAGTTTGCTTGTTTTGAAGAGAAAGTGTTTATTAATAAACTTTTATCAAAATACTACGAAACTGGGTTCAAGAGGAAAACACCGCAAACTAGACAGGGCGGTGTGTGGCAGTGACCGCCTGCACTCCATCCTGAATTAAAGCACTACGACAATTACAATATACACTCACCGGCCACTTTATTAGGTGTGCCTTTGCTGGTCCCGGGTTGGACCCTCTTTATGGCTTCAGAACTGCCATTAATTCTTCATGGCGTAGATTCAACAAGGTGCCAGAAACATTCCTTCAGGGATGTTGGTCCATACTGACATGATAACATCACGCAGTTACTGCAGATTTGGTCGGCTGCACATCCATGACGCATATCTCCCGTTCCACCACATCCCAAAAGTGCTCTATGGGATTGAGATCTGGGGCCTCATGCACCAAAATGTTGTCTACGCCTGCTTCCATGCTCACTTCGGGATGTATAGAAACTAAACTTGCTGTAAAGCCACGCACATATTCACGGCAGCCTCAGACCATGCATACGCAGGTTTCTGCTCAGCTTTGCAAACGGGCAGCACCCAGCGTCAAAGCACTGCTATGGTTTCTGTGCAATTTTCTCTTTCTGTTTCGACTTTAATCTGGACAGACCTTATTTTTCAAACAGAGGCCTATGACTCACCTTTTCATGTCGACTTTGATGTATGTCCACTTCTTTTTATTTCAGGCACTGTGCGACTTCCTGAACTTGAACTTTTTAGTGCCTCTGCCACTCCCATCAATTTCCTGTGGTTGCTTATACCACTGCTTAAATTACCAAACAGTATGCTATTCCTTGCCTACACTTCACTGAGCAGGACCTCCATTTCACATTCGGTGAAATTCTTCTTTTTAACACGTGCTATTGCCATTGTCTTTTAACACAACACTGAACAGAAGAGGCTATCTAAATTGATTTGCATGTTCAAACAGGCGTAATTCTGGGAGGAGTCGGGGTTGGACTGTAGGTTTGTGCATGTGCGTTACAATTCACATTGATTGGGATTTAGAAAGGGAAAGTACGTGGAACTTTGCTGAAGCAGTTTTATGCATCGGAATATTTATTGTGTATGCACATTTCTAGTTGTCCGTACACCATGTTTTATTATAAATTCTACGAAAAGCATTTTACATGAGCACCCTGGTGACTGTGGAGATCATTCGAGTCCAGCAAACTCATTGTCATGTTCAAGAAACCAGTCTGCATGCAGCAATACGGTGTATGGATATTATGACAATAAAGCAACTTGACAAGACCTGAAGGCCATCTTCTGTGCAGCTCCTAGCAATTTAGGACAGCTAATGAAGTCTCCTACATCCTGGTGAAGTTAGAAGTAGTTTCCTAAATTAGCAAAACTGATCAAAGGCTTTTATTCTTACTCCTAGAGGCTATGTCACAAATGACTTTTCCAGTCATAATCTTCATTCACTTAATCTTAGCAAGTTGGCTGAGCCTGTGCCCATGAAGCTGGTCGTCTAATGTGACATGCCAAACAACCGAGACCAACTGGTCTGCGACTGGCTAAGATAAAGTCCAACAGGATTGGTCTTCTGTTTGGTCAACGGGGTGGGCTTGTGGTGTGGGAGAGCTGAGAACCAATGAGCATTCAGCCGGAAGTATAATGCAAAGAATGTAGTGGAGAGGAATAGATAAGAAGCTTGTCTGTCTGATGTCTCCTATTTAAGGTACTAAAACAGAAAGGGAAAAAAAAACACAAAAAAGGGGAGGAGACTATGGCTGAACCCACCACAGCTATTAACCCTTCACGCATTGCGCCGGCTTCATCAGGCAACACAGAGGCTGTGGCCCTCACAACGAGAAGAGAAGCTTGTCTGTCTGATGTCTCATGCTTTTGATACTGTAACAGAATATGAAAAAAAGAAAGAAAGGGCAGAGATTGCTGCTAAACTCAATGCAACTGTTAACCCTTTGTACAATCGGCTCCCTCAGACAGCAACCAATTGGCTGCCAGAAAAAGGGGCGAGCACAACTGCGCTGGAAGATTGGCGCTCGGTCAGTAAATGTGAGATGGGCCTACAATTTTCAGTCATCCAACTTGACATGGCACAGTGACGAGATCAGCGACTGTGATTGGGAAATCTGAAGTGTCCCACAACCAAAAGTCATGTAATGTGACATCAGCTGAAGTGTAGAAGCAAATTTGCGTCACGTTGAGATTTTTCAGCTAGTTAGGACTGTCTTTCTACCCTGAGACTCTTGATAAATACAGGCTCAGGATAAGACTTTATATGGAGTTCCATTAATAAGTCATTAACAAATATACAGGGGGTCCTCGGGTTACAACGTCGCGACATACGACGTTTCGAGTTTACGACGCTCATTCCCATAAAAACTTAAAATAAAAAATTGAGACGTAAGTGTTTTGGATTACCCTGTTAGCATCGTACTTACAGACTTACGTGGGTGAACTAGTTTGGTTGCGGGTGGCGAAAGTATGCGGCATATGAGTGAGGGAGTTTGCGAACTACAGTAGCTTTGTTGCATGCTGTGAAAGTGAAAGTGAAAGTAAAAGTACGCGGTGTATGAGTGAGGGAGTCGAACTTACAACGCTCATTCCCATAAAAACTTAAAAAAAATTGAGACGAGTGTTTCGGCTTATGCCATTAGCGTCGTACTTACAGACTACGTGGGCAAACTAGTTTGGTTGTGCGCAGTGGAAGGATACGCAGTAACACAGCAAGGGAGTTGGCGAACTCGTTTGGTTGCACGCGGAGGAAGTGTCCTATTTGTGTTGCTTTGTTTGGCAACTTCTTGGCCCTTATCATGGCTCCTAAACGAAAGTCAGAGTCTTCAGATGGTAGTGTTTCGAAGAAGAGGAAAACAATCACGATGGAAGTGAAATTAGACATTGTAAAGAGATCAGAAGGAATAAAGGTAAGGAATTTATTTTTACACTCATTTTTTGTTATTTTTTCTGTTACTACAGTACAGTATATTTATGTCCTTTTCCTTTTTCTGTGGCTTAGTTGTGTTTTTATGTTCTAGATTATAATTTTGCAAATGTGTTAGGATAGGTAAGTGACTTAGGCTAGGGTGTGTTTCGACTTACACCAAAATTCGGGTTACATCACTGTTGTAGGAATGGAACTGTGTCGTAACCTGAGGACCCCCTGTATATATATCTATATATATAAAAGTCAATGTGTGTATATATGTTCCAGCATCACGTCTGAACAGCTGGAGCAATTTTCATGAAACTTGGTACACATGTTCCTCATTGGTCGACTAAAAATACTGAAGGGTGACATCAGCCGTAACCCACCCCGTTCTGGGTAGGGTGGGGGTGATCTTGCGGTCTTGTATGCATGCTATCATCCAGTTGACACTCAGAATGACCACCAGAGGCTGAACTGGAGGCGGCTGCCAGCATTCTTTATGTTTGAGTGCCACCACTGTGCCCCTGTCGCTTTTCAAATTAAATAAGAGTTCTACGCGTGGAAGTGTGTGTGTCTGTCCGGCCCGGAAGTGAGACGTAGAGTCGGGGTGAGGGCTCCAGCTACGAGGATACGCAAGCAATGACAGCACACCGGCAAAAGGAAACCTTCTAAGAAAGACAGTCGCTGAGCTGCTAATGCACAAACGATGCGAACACGTCGGCAACACGAATCCTCATAGCAGAGAAATGCCCAGAGTAGATCTGACGATTTAAATACTTTCTAGGATCGCACAGGCTTTTAACAGTTAGTATTTAGCAGGTGACTGCCAGCATTCTTTATATTTGAGCAGCACTGCGCCCCTGTTGCTTTTCAAATTAAATAGAGTTGGCTGGTTCCGAGCATCAACTGGATGATAATATACATACAAGACCGCAAGACAAGGACATTAGTGAGTCTTTGTTTCTTAATTTATTTTTATTTTTAACATTGTGTTTTTTTTAATGATGTTTTTCTCAAACAATTAGAAAAAACATGAGGGCGAACTGGCCGTGACTGCCAGCATTCTTTATGTTTAAGCTCCACCCCATGGCCCCTGTTGCTTTTGAAATTAAATAGAGCTGGCCGGTTCCAAGCGTCAACTGGATGATAATATACATACAAGACCATAAGACAAGCACATTAAAGAGTCTTCAGTGTTTGTTAATTTATATTTAAAGTTGTTTTTTTTTTTAATTATACTTTTCTCGAACAATTAAAAAAAAGCTTAATTTTCCTCCCGGGCAACACTGGGTATTTCAGCTACTGTTACATAATGTTTAACTGGTGTCACAGGTGTGCGCATAGGACAGTTTAATGGCTCTGATAATTGTAACCTTCCCCTGGGAAGCCAGAGGGCGCTGTCAACAAATGCCTTTTCTCTTCCTCTCTCTGCATACTGGATGATTGACATCCATTGACACCTCTGACATCACTTCCGGATTCTGCCCACCTGGACCCGCCTCTTCCTGCCAGGAATCTTTATCACCAGAAGCAACGGCATCTTAGTCAGTCTTTCTAGAGACTCGTGTCGTCACAACGTTTTTCATCTTTTTTCAACGTGCTTTACCACACATTTTATTTTTGTGGTGCTCCAAAGATTTAATATCCCCTCTTGTCTCTTTGCTACACAGGTTATGACTTTCTGCACATTCAAACTGTCACCAAAGTTACTCAGTGATAATTCATATAATGGTAACGCTTGACAAAAAGAGTCACTCATTAGGAAACATTCAGCAATTCTTCTTTATACTTCTGTACAAATCATTTATTCATTAGCTGTAGATCTTCTTGCAGCCCCTAATCTAAAGCTGAAACAGTTCATCCATTGTAAAGATTTGTTAATGAGAGTGGATTACCAAGTGTCAGAGACAAGAACGACGTATAAGAGTGTTAAATAAATAAATAAATAAGAGACTTACTGAAAGAAATTCCTCATTTTCGCGGAGACAGGCATTTTGCAGTTCAGATTTTAGAGCTGCAATGTTTTTCTGGTGTGATAAGATTTCAGTTTCCAAGGCACAAATTTTTAGGCAAGCCAGCTGATAGAGGTCCATAAAACCTGTCACAAAATCCTAAGGAAAAATAAATAAATAAATAAAAAGATGAATGAGTTAGAAGAACAAATGGCTAAAATCCACGTTACGACAATGCTAAATGTAACACAACGTCCGCATGTGTTTCTCAAGCTGCTCTCGTCTATAATGGTAGTGGGATGCGGTGGGTCGCTTCTCTGACAATCGCACTTAATTAAACTCCCACCCATACTCTCATGATTGCGATCAACTCACCAAGGGGGGCCGAATCTCCCCTCCAGACCACTCACTGCTATGATAACTGTGCTCAAATCAGCAAGTGGGAACCTCCGCTGATCGCACTCAATTAACCAGGACACCCGCCTCAAGTGTCGAGGAGACACATACGTGGTTGCATGCTCCCTGGGACCCTGTTCTTGTTCTTTTAGAAATTCAGCTCATAGTTTGAATCCGTACATACAGCTCTCTTTTAGGAAGCATAGCAGAATTATTCAGACAAGAGGCATATCTCTCTATTACAGTGGTTCCCAAACTCGGTCCTGGGGGACCCCCTGTGGCTGCAGGTTTTTGTTCCAACCAACTTCCGTTTTTCATTGGACTCCTAGCCTAATTAAGTGAGTCGTTATTTCCCAGTTTCTGTGTTTTGCCTTGTTGAGTCAATGTACAAATTATAAACTAAGTTTGGTAGATTTATACTAAAACGTAATAAGCAGTTATATGGGGAATATGCCATTTTTTAAAGTCGCTAACAGTATTTTCAATCTAATTTTCATTCTGCTTTTGCAGGGGTTCTGGTTATTTAATTGATTATTTACTAATTAGCAGCTCTGACACTGAAGTCGTTGCTGCTTTCATCATCGCGGGTGTCTGTTGTGCTGGCTGTTAATTGTCACTATTAGGGTTAAATGAAGGGAGCAAACTACACAGGAAAAGGGGAAAATAATAGGAAAACAACAAAAGAGAGTTAAGCATTTATAGCTTTAGAACAAAATAGAAATATTTCTAAATGTCTCATAAATGTAAAAACCATACTGTTGTGCTTTTCAGAATGCAGAAGAAGAGAAAAGTAAAAAAGACCAGCGAATTAAATGAGATCAGTTATTATCACCGATTGTGAATCTGGTTGGAACAAAAACCTGCAGCCACAGGGGGTCCCCAGGACCGAGTTTAGGAACCACTGCTCTATTATATAAAAAAAATCCTGCGACGAGACAGGACTTTTTGGAAGATTTTTTTCAAGTCCCACGAGATGAGACTTAGGCCATGAGATTTTTTTCAAGTCTCGCCCTCCTCTCAACCATATTCAACTACGCCCACAGCCCTCTCACCTTTCATTGGTGTGAATACTTTTGTCAGACACAGTTCCTGCTCTCTTAGCTCTTATAAATTGTAACATTTTCCTCACGTTAAGTCCCCAAATAATGAAGACGTATTATGTCCAAATCTTATTGAGAATTTCATCACAAAGGGTTATCAACAGAAGAAATGAGTACAGTAATCCCTCCTCGATCGTGGGGGTTGCGTTCCAGAACCCCCCGCGATAGGTGAAAATCCGCGAAGTAGAAACCATATGTTTGTATGGTTATTTGTATATATTTTAAGCCCTTATAAACTCTCCCACACTGTTAACATTATTAGAGCCCTCTAGACATGAAATAACACCCTTTAGTCAAAAGTTTAAACTGTGCTCCATGACAAGACAGAGATGACAGTTCCGTCTCACAATTAAAAGATTGCAAACATATCTTCTCTTCAAAGGAGTGCGCGTCAGGAGCAGAGAATGTCAGAGAGAGAGAGAGCGAGAGAGAGAAAAGCAAACAATCAAAAAATCAATACGAGCTGTTGGGCTTTTAAGTATGCGCACCGCGATAAAGCGGCTGCAAGAAAAAGGGAGCAATGTGAAGGTAGTCTTTCAGCATTTTTTGGAGTAGCGTCAGTATCTTCTAGGCAAACAACTTCTGTGCAAACAGCCCCTCTGCTCACAACCCCTCCGTTAGGCGCAGAGAATGTCAGAGAGAGTGAGAGAGACCGAGAAAAGCAAACAATCAAGCACCGCGCAGGAAGCACATCGTATATCATTGAGGAGTTTTATTTAATACGTAATATGTGCTCTGATTGGGTAGCTTCTAAGCCATCCGCCAATAGCGTCCCTTGTATGAAATCAACTGGGCAAACAAACTGAGGAAGCATGTACCATAAATTAAAAGACCCATTGTCCGCAGAAATCCGCGAACCAGCGAAAAATCCGTGATATATATTTAGATATGCTTACATTTAAAATCCGCAATGGAGTGAAGCCACGAAAGTCGAAGCGCGATATAGCGTGGGATCACTGTATACAGGCAATCCTATCATCGAGAAACAATGAAGTCAAATGAATTAATGCGAAAAATGTCGATTGGTTGAATGCGTATCAATCGACTATACTGAAACAGTTGGTGGCGATGGTGCGGAAGATGAAAACATCAACTTACAATATCACAAAGAATATCTACAACCATTAACACCGTCTGGTCTTCCACCGCATGAATTACTCTAGAAAGAAGGGCGTATCCAAGAAAGGTAATGTAGTCCATCTTCAGGGGATAACATTATAACAAATTATAACAAATTATAATTATAACAAATTATAACAAAGGAGATCTTGATATGCCATTCGTATTAAAACGTTTACAGTTTCCCGTTAGAATAGCTTTTGCTGTGACAATTAACAAATCTCAGGGACAAACATTCGAAAAGTCGTTTTATTTAATAGAGAGAAAGAAACAGAATTCAATCACGGGCAGTTATACGTTGTGTTGTCACGATGAAAGTCCAAACACGGAATCAAAATTCAAAGTGATATTGACGAAAATTTAATGAAAATAAAATTGTTTTTACTGAAGGGTTACAGTAAAAGGGTAAGTTTAAAAAGTATTTGCGTGTTAATTTCAAAGCCAAACAGAATGAAATCGTATAACGCAACGAATAACTCTATTGCAACATGAAACATAATTTACTTTCAAATTATTCCGTTTGACTATTTTTTACTATGGTTAATTACTCGCTGTAATGTAAAATAGTTCTATTATGCTTATGTAACAATTCCCATGAAAATACAAATCTGTTTAAATTGTTCAACCGCATCCCGATACGCGAGCGACAGAACCACAAAGAGGCTAGCGTGTAGAGGGGGTTGGTGAGCAAAGCCCCCTAGTGGTGCAAAAGAAAGGACAGATTTAACTGGATTTTAAAATGTAGTTTTCACTCTTGACGTACACCAATATGGCCAAAAGTATTGGGGCCCACTTCTTAAAAATTTAATTCCAGTGTTTCAATCAGACCTATCGCTACAGGTGTATAAAATCAAGCCCTCGCCATGCAGTCTCCATTTACAAACATTTGTGAAACAAAATGGGTCATTCTGAAGAGCCTCACGCGTGGTACTGTAGGATGCCACCTTTGCAATAAGACGCTTTGTGAAATTTCATCCCTGCTGGATATTCCACGGTCAACTGTAAATGGCATCATTATAAAGTGGAAGCATTTAGGAACAGCAGCAGGTCAGCCACAAAGTGAAAGACCACATAAAGACACAGAGACTGCTAAGGTGCATGGTGGGTAAAATTTACCAACGCTCAGATGGTTCCATAGCTGAAGAGTTCCAAACCTTCACTGGCATTAACTGTGTGGCGTGAGCTTCATGGGATGGGTTTCCATGGGCACGCAGCTGCATGCAAGCCTCACATCACCAAGTCCAATGCCAAGTGTCAGATGGTGTGGTGTAAAATACACCGCCACTGGACTGTGGAGCAGTAAAATGTGTTCTATGGAGTGACGAATCACGCATCAGACAGGCGAGTGTGGGTTTGGTGGGTGTCGGGAGAACATTATCTGCCTGACTGCATTGTGCCAACTGTGAAGTTTGGTGGAGAAGATGTAATGGTGGGGGCTGTTTTGTCAGGGTTTGGGCTCGGCCCCTTACTTCCATTGAAGGGCAATCTTAATGCTTCAGCATACCAAGACATTCTGGACAATGCTAAGCTTCCAACTTGGTCGAAAATGTGGGGAAGGCCCTTTTCTGTTCCAACATGACTGTGCCCCAGTGCACAAAACAAGGTCTGTAAAGACATGGTGGGATGAGTTTGGTGTGGAAGAACTTGACTGGCCTGCACAGATTCCTGACCTCAATCCCATCGGACACCTTTGGGGCGAACGGAAACGGAGATTATGAGCCAGACCTTCTCGTCCAACATCAGTGCCTGACCTCATCAGTGCTCTACAGAGCGAATGGGCACAAATTCCCACAGAAATCCTCCAAATTCTTGTGGAAAAGCCTTTCGAAATGAGTGGAAGGTGTTACAGCTGCAAAGGGGGGGGGACCGACTCCATATTAAAGTCTTTGTGTTTGAGTGCAATGTCATTAAAGTCCCTGTTGGTGTAACGGTCAGGCGTTCATACAGTGTACACGGCAGTATAATCATCATACATACAAAACAGCCGAGGAGAAGCCACTGGAACAGCGCAATCACCATTCAGTTCTTCAGTGGGGGTCTTTGACGGCTGAAGTTCCAATCTGAGGAGCGCAGGAGGCATTGCGATGGCACAGAGCCGATGTCACATCTGTCTTGAGGCTACTCGAGGGGCCTTAAAGGATAAGCTTGTCATTTTCCAAGTCAAAGGTACTTCTTCACAGACATGCTCTCTAAACATCTGCCGTGTAAAACTGTGCTCTAAAGTTAATCGCGTTCTATAAATGTAACATAATACTGTATCTTGCTCTGTTCTGGAGTTTTACAATGGAAGGTACAGGGGAACGGAGGAAAAGCTTACTAAATGGGTCCGTTTTTCATGATGAGACAGTTGTCGAGTAGTGATCTGTGCCTTCTGCGTTTCCAATGGATGTTTGTGACAGCAAAATAACGGTTTTATCGCATAGTCCTGGCACTATTTACTCACGGGGTAAGGATACGTTTTCTTTATTTCTGCCTCTTTATTCAGCTGTCGGTCAGCAGATTGAAGTTTGTGAGAGTGACACTGGAGTACCACGAGGACCAGGCCTGTCCCCTCATCTCTGCACTCTCTGTACAGCTCCGACTAGAAATATAACAGCAGGTCAAGTCACTTGCAGAAATTCTGCCCTTATGGGGTCTTTTGATTAGGGGGGATGAGACAAGGCAAAGGAGTCAGGGGAAGAACTTTGAGAATTGTCTGCAACTTAACATCAGCAAAACCAAAGAACTGCTTACTGACTTTCACCTCACCAAACAGCCTCGGTGTCCGGTCACAATTCAAGGAGTGGATGTAGAGGTGGTCCACTCCAACAAGGACTTGAGGGTCCACATTAATGACAGGATGGACTGGTCTCAGAACACAGAGGAACTACAGAAGAAAGGTCAGAGCAGACTCTCTTATCTTAGGAGACTGAGCTTCTTTAACATAGGAAGTGACCTCCTTCACATCTGCTAGAACTCTGTGATGGCCAGTATGGTGTGCTGGGCTGGTGATATCACTTCAACAGAGGACCACTGAGTCAACAAGCTCATTAACAGGGTAGGTTCAGTTATGGGACACATTCTGGACCCCTGGAGGTCATAGAGAGAGAAAGAATTAAAATAAAACTGAGTGTCATGATGAACAATGCTGCACATCCTCTCTGTGACACACCAACACCGAGGACTTTTAGCCAACCAATTATTCAGCAGAAGTGAGTCAAGAAATGCGGTGGGGGGCTCCCATATACCAACAGCAAAACACAGGTGTAGCGCCTCACCGGGGAGTGGCACTGCCAAGTCAGAGGTTTTCTTTTCTTTTAAAAATTTTCTTTCTTTATAGTCATTCTGGTGTGTGTGTTTATACTACTGGTCAAAAGATTTACAACACCTCAGTTTTTCTTCAAATGTAATCAGTTGAAATGCAATGAATGACCTAAAATGGTGAAAAGGTAAGCAGAAAACTGCCAGAGGTTTTAATTTAAAAGTTTAGGTTGGCAGATATTCTGCCGCAATTAAAGTATATGAAGCCTTGCAAGATGAAGTAAACAGTTTGCACAGGTGTCCCAACTTCTGTTGATTACTTAAACCGCTCTGGGTGTCTTAAAGCAGAGGTGGAACAGACTGTGTTACTACACCTTCTGAAGTCGTACTGGGACAATATCCCAGTGATAATGACAAGAATACGGCAATTAACAGATGAAATGAGAGAGAGCATCATTACCGTTAGAAATGTATTCACTTAGGGGTGTACTCACTTTTGATGCCAGCGGTTTAGACATTAATGTCTGTGCATTGAGTTAATTTGAGGGGACAGCAAATTTACACTGTTATACAAACTGTACACGGAATACTTTACATTGGATCAAAATGTCATATCTTCAGTGTTGTCCCATGAAAAGATAGAATAAAATATTTACAAAAATGTGAGGGGTGTACTCACTTTTGTGAGATACTGCATCTATCATTATATAGTGCATTTCACTCTGTCATTATATAGTGCCTTTCTCTCTATCTGTATATCTATTATTATATAGTGCCTTTCACTGTCTGTCTATTATATAGTGCCTTTCACTCTATAATTATATAGTGCCTTTCTCTCTATCTCTGTATCTATCATTATATAGAACCTTTCACTCTATTATATAGTGCCTTTAACTCTATCCTTATATAGTGCCTTTCACTCTCTAACTATCATTATATAGCACCTTTCAATCTATCATTATATACTGCCTTTCTCTCTACCTCTATATCTATCATTATATAGTGCCTTTTAATCTCTATCATTATATAGTGCCTTTCACTCTCTGTCTATCTATCATTATATAGTACCTTTCTATCTCTGTATCTATCATTATATAGCACCTTTCACTCTATCATTATATAGCACCTTTCACTCTATCATCATATAGTGCCTTTCTCTCTACCTCTATATCTATCATTATATAGTGCCTTTCACTGTATCTCTATATCTATCATTATATAGTGCCTTTCACTCTCTATCTATCATTATATAGTGCCTTTCACTCTCTGTCTATCTATCAT
>JANRMT010062835.1:7832440-7842955 GCA_026402145.1 Polypterus bichir lapradei | reverse complement strand
CTTTCACTCTCTGTCTATCTATCATTATATAGTGCCTTTCACTCTCTATCTATCATTATATAGTGCCTTTCACTGTATCTCTATTATATCTATCATTATATAGTGCCTTTAACTCTGTCTATCTATCATTATATAGTGCCTTTCACTCTCTGTCTATCTATCATTATATAGTGCCTTTCACTCTATCATTATATAGTGCCTTTCACTGTCTGTCTCTCTATAATTATATAGTGCCTTTCCCTCTATCTCTATATCTATCATTATATAGTGCCTTTCACTCTCTAGCTATCATTATATAGTGCCTTTCACTCTCTAGCTATCATTATATAGTGCCTTTCACTCTGTCTATCTATCTATTGTGAGTACAAAACCAAAAGCCTTGATTTCCGTGACTGACTCCACAATCGTGTAGCAGCGCCAATAAACATTCTGATCATTTAGAATAAGGCACAAAACAGAATGGAACAACGCAACTTCAAGTCAGGCTGAAGTGGGCATTCATAAACTGAAATAAGATGAAAGTAAACATAACAATGACTCCTATCAGCTGTTATTAAATTCATATTTTGCCTGAAATAAAAAACATTGCAAGTGTACAGTAAAAGTCCTCGCAAACAAAGCTGTGCTAACACCATTAAGACATTGGGTGGAAATCTGCTTGTGTGCTCCTCTGAAGGCATTCAGGGTGTCCTGCATATTTCACGGATGCTTCTGCTCACGCTAAGCTGCTGTCACCTAAACTGCCACGCAGAAGCGGGCAAATCAGGGTCAGTTTATGTCAGCAGCGTCAAGCCGGGGAACTTCATCAGTCTTTCATTTGAGACATTATGCAAGAAAACTGACATTAAGAGAGCTTTAAACTGACAGCAAATTAAATCAATCAGCAGATCACCAGGCCATAATAAACTCTCAACTTCAGAATAACCCTTCATCTCCCAAATGAGAACACTCGGCACGTTTTCACCAAGATTTCCGATTACATTTGGTGTTAGCTGTAGTGGAAATGAACATGACAGACATTTTAAAGTGGGCTGTACAAAATGACACTTTGATTTACCATCCCTGTACTCGTCTCTGCATATGTAAGGCGTAATGTCGTCCGGCGTCCACAATAAGGGCGGGAATGATGATAGGAGAAAGGCAACAAGATGCACAACTAAAGAAGGGATGTCAGTGCTGAATATCCGGTGAACAACAGAGGTATTTAAACGTACAACACGACTGAAACAGACAACTTTACCATTAAGCTCATTTTACTAATATGCTAGTTTTGAAAAAGGACGATATGTTACATTTCTAAAAACTTCAATATTCAAGTATTTGCTGAAAACATGGGACCACCTCTGATTCCACACACCCACCCTACTTGTTTGTTTGTTTCTCCGCCATGCCGCACACAGCATTGTCACATTCAGTGGGGCACCAGCAGACTCCCAAACAGTTTTTTTTTACCCACTGGCCACCAAGCTGTTCCCAAATTGTTATTACAGATGTGGACAAATGTGTCGGCCCCCTTAGAGCTCACTTGACTCTGCCCCTTTAGTTGTCTGTTTTTGCCTTAATTAGCAGCCAAACAATAAGGAGACGCAAAACAAGCTGCCACACGACCAGCTCACCTGTGCCCATCACACAATATCTGAAAATAAAGAAAGGTGAAGGTCTCTCGCTCAGGTCACCAAAACATCTTGTTGGTGGTTTAACGAAAAAATTAAAAATCAATGTCTGCTGTGGCAGGATGAGAGCAGCAACAAGCCATGGAATTAAATAACGAGTTTAATGAACAACAAGAATTATCTTCTTGTTAAGAGACTGGTTGGAGTTTGAAATCCCAGTTTAGCTGGTCATCTGTTGGCTCATTTCACATCTCATTTCTGTTTGGCTGCCATTTAATGAAGAAACGAATAAATTCAAAGGACTGAATCCTTAAAAACAGAGCTATTAAAATGAAGGGAAAAGTCATTAAATAGCAGTGAAAACTGGTCACTGATGAGGAAAAGTGTTAGAATGAAAACCTGCAGCCACTGCGGCCCATCAGGCCCGGAGCTGGAAACCCCTGGCATAGTTGACAAGGAGGAGAAGAAGAAGGGGGGGGGGAGAAGGAGATGAAGAAGGGGGAGAAGGAGAAGAATGAGGAGGAGGAGGAGAAGGAGAAGAAGAATGAGGAGGAGGAGGAAAAGAAGGAGGAGCAAGAGAAGGAGAAGAAGAAGGAGGTGAAGGAGAAGGAGGAGGAGGAGAAGAGGAAGAAGGAGAAGGAGGAGGAGAAAAAGAAGGAGGAGGAGGAGAAGGAGAAGAAGAAGGAGGTGAAGGAGAAGGAGGAGGAGAAGAAGGAGGAGGAGGTGAAGGAAAAGGAGGAGAAGAAGAAAAAGAAGAAGAAGGAGGAGGAGAAGGAGAAGAAGGAGGAGGTGAAAGAAGGAGGAGATGAAGGAAAAGGAGGAGAAGAAGGAGGAGGAGAAGGAGAAGAAGGAGGAGAAGGAGGAGGAGGATAAGGAGAAGAAGAAGGAGGCAAAGGAGGAGGAGGAGAAGAAGGAGGAGGTGAAAGAGAAGAAGGAGAAGAAGAAGGAGAAGAAGGAGAAGACACAGTTGTGCAGCACTTCATATATTTAAAAGCCTGTACAGCACCTCTCCTTTTTGCTTACTGCCTTGTCTCACTTCTCCCCCAGACATCCTCTGCTTTATTTTGCTGTGTACGAATAAAGTTTAAGTTTCTTGAAAACCCTGAATGAATCTGTGCAACTGGGTGACCCAAACGTGACAACATAGATTAGCATGGGGCCTCCGGGCAACTGCCCAGCGTGCCCATGCGTTAAAGACGGCCCTGCTCTTAAGGTGTACTGATGCAAACTGCTAGTGGGCTTTCATGTGTCTCTTTTACCGGGGAGGGACTGGCCCCTGTGCCATAACACCCAGATTAGTGGAGTGCCGTAGTAATGGTAAGTCTGGAAGTCTCTCCCGTTTCCACACAGGTTCTCTGAAGCTTGGCCAGAGTGCCCACGTATTCTTGGTCACCCCTCCTACCACCTTGGCTCGGGTCGGCCACCTCTCGGAGGACTTGTGGTTGTTCTAATCCTCTCCATTTTATGAATGATGGAGGCCACAGTCCTCTTGGGGAAACGCCAAAGCTGCAGACGCGTCCTCGAGGCCTTGGCCACATCTGTGCCCTCATCACAATCCTGTCTCTAAAGCCGTGACACGGCTCAGTTTGCACTTAGCTGTGGGACCTTCAGGGGACAAGATGTGTTTGCCATTCCTGATCAGTCCACTCAACTGAGCCACAGGTGGACTCCACACATCTCACTGATGGCACCTGGGGCCAGTTTAAAGTTTCTGAATATTTGTGCCAATGGGATATTTCAAATTTTGATTTATAATAAATTTATAAAGTTCTAAAATGCCGTTTTCGCTTTGTGATTCTGGGCCACTGAGTGCTGTGTTGGTGAGAATAAAAGATTTAAGCACAAGGCCGCGACAAGTGAAGGGTCTTAGGGCTTCGTCAAAGCACAGAGTTGATATTAATGGCCATATAAACACATGAACTCTGAATGTTAAAAAGAAATTCGACCAGACCACCACAGCACGACACTCGCTTTGTGTCTTCAAAGCAGTGGGGTCCTCAACATCGTTGCCTAACCCTTGTGAGTTTGTGGGACGCCACGCGAAAATCTGACATAAAACTACAACGGCCTCAATGGATCGACTGAACAGCAATGCTACGAATTTGCAAGGATGAAATACGAGAACAAACACACGGAATAATTCAGCAGCCGTGTCCCTGTAGTTGCTCCACCCAAGGGAGGCAGCACAATGTTGGCTGGGGATTATTTATTTCACTGCCTGCAAAAATCACAGCTGTTTTAACTGTAATGTGCAGTTAGGCTTTAAACAAAGGCTATCAATATTTAAAAGTGTTATTTTAAACATGAACGCACGCGGCTCGTGCAGGAGGCACTTTACAAAAGCGTTCTTTGAGCAGGACAGGCAGCTCGGCGAGACTCTGAGCGGCTCTTATTACGGCAATTAACACGCCCTGGTGTGAAATAACTAAACCTTAAATCGGGGGGATTTGTTCTGACAGTTTCCACTTGACTGACTAAAAGGCTGGCTTTACATTCAGCTTCACCGTGAAAAGTCCGCTTCCACTCGCTTCTACCCATCTTAGTTTAAAACACCGGGGCGTAAAGGTTCAAAAACTGCTGGAGTATGTGAAGTTCCCCAATAAAGTATCTGTCTATCTAGTACTGCCACCGGAAGATCAACACTGTTCTTTCTGATTGATATGAAATCTATGTGAGACAATTTTTTTTAGGGCACTTGTCGGCTTACGTCAACACATAGAGTTGAAGACGGGAGCCCCATGAAGCCTCAACAGTTTTGAGAGTATGCTAAGTAAAGATGGCGGTACTCTAGGTAGTTTCCACGTCAAACTTCAGCCATCATGATACACTGGTATTCGATCGAAGAGCGGACGGGGTCTCCCAGCAGTACCCCCCTAAGAAAGGTGCCGGTACTCTACATAGAATTTACAACTACAAATTAGCAGCACTGAAGTTTACACTTTACAGGAAGAAAAAAACAAACTGAATGTAAAGCCCAACAGTACCTGATCAATCCTCATCAATTATTTAACTCTTTCAGGGAGGGTTTCGACTTACAGTGCATCCGGAAAGTATTCACAGCGCATCACTTTTTCCACATTTTGTTAAGTTACAGCCTTATTCCAAAATGGATTCAATTCATTTTTTTCCTCAGAATTCCACACACAACTCCCCATAATGACAACGTGAAAAAAGTTTACTTGAGGTTTTTGCAAATTTATTAAAAATAACAAAACTGAGAAATCCCATGTACATAAGTATTCACGCCTTGCACCCTGTGTTGGCTGGGATTGGCTCCATCAGACCCCCGTGACCCTGTAGTTAGGATGTAGCAGGTTGGATAATGGATGGATGGATGGATAAGTATTCACAGCCTTTGCCATGAAGCTCCAAATTGAGCTCAGGTGCATCCTGTTTCCCCTGATCATCCTTGAGATGTTTCTGCAGCTTCATTGGAGTCCACCTGTGGTAAACTCAGTTGATTGGACATGATTTGGAAAGGCACACACCTGTCTATAGAAGGTCCCACAGTTCATGTCAGAGCACAAACCAAGCATGAAGTCAAAGGAATTGTCTGTAGACCTCCGAGACAGGATTGTCTCGACGCATAAATCTGGGGAAGGTTACAGAAAAATTTCTGCTGCTTTGAAGGTCCCAATGAGCACAGTGGCCTCCATCATCCGTAAGTGGAAGAAGTTTGAAACCACCAGGACTCTTCCTAGAGCTGGCCGGCCATCTAAACTGAGCGATCAGGGGAGAAGGGCCTTAGTCAGGGAGGTGACCAAGAACCCGATGGTCACTCTGTCAGAGCTCCAGAGGTCCTCTGTGGAGAGAGGAGAACCTTCCAGAAGACCAACCATCTCTGCAGCAATCCACCAATCAGGCCTGTATGGTAGAGTGGCCAGACGGAAGTCACTCCTTAGTAAAAGGCACATGGCAGCCCGCCTGGAGTTTGCCAAAAGGCACCTGAAGGACTCTCAGACCATGAGAAACAAAATTCTCTGGTCTGATGAGACAAAGATTGAACTCTTTGGTGTGAATGCCAGGCGTCACCTTTGGAGGAAACCAGGCACTGCTCATCACCAGGCCAATACCATCCCTACAGTGAAGCATGGTGGTGGCAGCATCATGCTGTGGGGATGTTTTTCAGCGGCAGGAACTAGAAGACTAGTCAGGATAAAGGGAAAGATGACTGCAGCAATGTACAGAGACATCCTGGATGAAAACCTGCTCCAGAGCGCTCTTGACCTCAGACTGGGGCGACGGTTCATCTTTCAGCAGGACAACGACCCTAAGCACACAGCCAAGATATCAAAGGAGTGGCTTCAGGACAACTCTGTGAATGTCCTTGAGTGGCCCAGACTTGAATCCGATTGAACATCTCTGGAGAGATCTTAAAATGGCTGTGCACCAACGCTTCCCATCCAACCCGATGGAGCTTGAGAGGTGCTGCAAAGAGGAATGGGCGAAACTGGCCAAGGATAGGTGTGCCAAGCTTGTGGCATCATATTCAAAAAGACTTGAGGCTGGAATTGCTGCCAAAGGTGCATCGACAAAGTATTGAGCAAAGGCTGTGAATACTTATGTACAGTACATGGGATTTCTCAGTTTTTTTATTTTTAATAAATTTGCAAAAACCTCAAGTAAACTTTTTTCACGTTGTCATTATTGGGTGTTGTTTGTAGAATTCTGAGGAAAAAAATGAATTTAATCCATTTTGGAATAAGGCTGTAACATAACAAAATGTGGAAAAAGTGATGCGCTGTGAATACTTTCTGGATGCACTGTATGTCAACACATTGGGTTGAAGGTGAGAGCCCTGAGAAGATTCAAGAGTTGTTGGGGGGTAAGCTACGAAAAGATGGTGGAACTCACCAACAAGCTAAGAACAGCTGGCAGTATTCATCGGTAAGCTAAGAAAAGTCGGCGGTACTCTACGTAGTTTCCACGTCAAACTTCGGCCATTGTGATACACTGACATTCGATTGAGGAAAGGATGAGGTCTCCCAACAGTACACTAAGAAAGGTGCCAGTACTCTACGTATAATTTACAGCTACAGTTCCTGCACTGAATTTTAGGCTTCATAGGGAAAAAAAACAAAAAACAAACAAACGTACTTTAAAGCCCAAGAGTTTTTGTTCGGTCATCATCAGTCATTTAAAGAGAACACTGCACCCAAATCAGATTTTTTTTATACAAGGGTGAATCAAAAAGTACAGGCAACTTCAAAATTAAATAGTAACCGCAACAGATAGAAGTGGACACAATACAACACGTTCGTGATGGCTAATGGGAAAGCTTGAATGCACACAGCACTCTATCATTAGTCTATTTGAAGTGATGACCAGTGGCAATTTTCTATGCTTTGGAGTGCCGGGCTGGTAAAATCATTTCAAGAGAAGCCTAATGAATCAACAAGCTACAGTGGCATGCAAACTTCTGGACTCCCCTTGCTAAAAATGTCAGTCACTATAAGCAGTTAAGTGAGCAGAAGATGAACCAATCACCAAAAGTCATCAAGTTCAATGTGACACATTTCTTTTTAGCATTTTATGTGAGTTTTGTGTATTGTTTTTGTTTTGTACAACTGTATAGTGAAAAAAAGGAAAGAAGCATCGTGCAAAGGTTAGGGCAGGGAAGGGTAGGGTAGACCATCAATGCAAGTCTTGCTTAATTTTTTTCTATGTAAACAGCAAAACTTTGTTGATAAAGAGCTTTATGTTTACTTGTAATGTTGACCCCTCGATATTTAAACTGATCTGCGATGATAAAAGGGAAGGTGTCCAATCTAATGTTGTGTGCTGGAGAGTTCACTGGAAAGAGCACACTTTTAGTCAAATTAATTCCGAGACCGGAAATCTTTTGAAATTCTGTTAGTGCTGTTAGGACCGCAGGTACAGTATTTTGTGGGTCTGATATATACAGTACCATATCATCTGCACATACAGAAACATTCTGTTCAAGTCCTTCTCTGATAATCCCCTTTACATCTATCTATCTATCTATCTATCTCATAAGCATTTCGATAGTGAACTGCCAGTGGCTCAATGGCGATTGCAAAAAGCAGTGGTGACAAGGGGCATCCCTGTCTAGTACCACATTCTAGTTTGAAGTAGTCTGAAATAATATTGTTAATACAAACTGAAGCTTCTGGACTGATATGCAGCAGTTTAATCCATGCACAAATGTTCGGGCCAAACCCAAATTTTTCCAATGTGGTGAAAAGGTAGATCCATTCAACCATATAAAATGCTTTTTCTGCATCTAACAATAATATCATCTGCAGGGTGTTTTACTTTAAGGGTGAATATATTACATTACACAGGCGATGAAGATTGGAAGCCAAGTGTCTACCTTTAATAAATCCAGTTTGGTCTTGTGATATTATCGAAGGAAAAACTTTCTCAATCCTTCTAGCTAGGACTTTGGAGAGTGTCTTAACATCGTTATTCAGAAGTGAGAATGGTCTGTATGATGCACATTGTAATAAGTCCTTATTTTGCTTAGGAAACACGGTGATTAATGCTTGGCGAAAAGTTTGAGGTAGAATTTTATTGTCTCTAGCTTTTGTAAAGGTTGCGAATAAAAGGGGAGATCCCTTAATTGAGAATTTTTTATAAAATTCGGCAGGGTAACCACCAGGGCCTGCTGCTTTCCCGCTCTGAAGTGAGTTCATAGTGCCAGAGGTTTGTCCAATTCCTCTGCACTGAGATTATCTAGTTGTGGTATCTGTAATGCATCCAAAAACACCATAGGTTGTGTCTTGTCTTCTTTAATCTGAGAGTAGAATATAAGGCCTTACAGTATTCTCTAAATGTGTGCTTATATTTTTATGGTCAATGATTTTGTCTCCGTTTGTGTTAGTAATTGCTGGGATTGCATTGCGAACTTCCTGCTTGTGGATTTGTCGAGTTAAGATCTTGCTAGCTTTCTCCCTGTGTTCATAGTAATGATGTTGCAATTTAAAAATGAGTTGTTCTGTTTCTTTGGTTGTCAAGAGGTTGAGTTCTGAATGCAGAGCCTGTCTTTTCCTATGAAGTGCCTCATTCGGACAGGTGGCATGTTCTTGATTTATTCTGGTAATTTCACTGATTAGCTCCGATACCTTCTTGGTTTCCGATTTATTTTTGTGGGACAGATATGAGATAATCTGTCCTCTTAAGAAAGCCTTCAGGGTTTCTCACGGTATTCATGCAGAAACCTCCAAGGATGTATTTGTCTCTAAAAAAAATCAATGTGCTTGGATATAAATGCTGTACAGTTCTTGTCTGCTAATAAAAGTGGGTTAAGACGCCATCTGTGAGTTTGCAGACTGACACAGAATGCTCTAAAGTATGTTGCACCTAGCGGTGAAATTCACAACTAAGTTGAGATTGTGCGCCAGGTACAGATTCCAGTTATTTTTGGGTACCCCCTCGTATTCGTGGTCTCAGGTACCATTTTCCAAGGTGGTGTTAGACCTTCATTAGCTTAAGACTATGATTTGTTCACAATCATTGTTAGGATGAGAAGGCCGGGACCCAATCCTGGAGTCCTAGCAGGTACCAACCAAGCCTAAATGTGGCACCAGAGACCTCTGTGTGTGTGTGCAGAAGTTTACCAAGCACTGCCCATATGCTGTGGCTTCGGATTCCTTTAATCAATGGCTCTTTCTTTTTTGTCCCTTTCTCTGTGGTCCTTGCACTCTAAAGTAATGGAAGTATAAAACATGAAGGGAGTGTGCCAGGTCCCAAAGCTCTTGAATTATTCATTTGCACTTAATGGCTGCAAGCTGAGTTACTGTACCACTGGCCTTTTCTAGTTATTATGACTTCTGCTTATGTATGTGTTTGCTTTTATTTATATACCAACAGCTTTTATTCAAAGTGACTTACAAATCACAAATGCACGAGGACACGCTGTGGCCACTTTATGAGGAATCCCTCCAGCGTTTAACAAATTACTTTGCTTCTTGGTGCAGAAAGATTTGTTTGCAACTTGACATCAGCAATGCGAAGGAACTGCTTATTGATTTTTGCTGCACCAAATAGCCTCTGTGTCCGGTCAGGGCCGTCTTAACAGCATTATAGGCCCCCCGGGCAAAGCAGTGCACTTGGGCCCCCTACCTACACAATCACGCAGCAAGTCACAATATACATAGATTAGCATGGGGTCCTTATGCTCGTGGGGCCCCCGGGCAACTGCCCAGCATGCCCAGCATGCCCATCATGCTCATGCATTAAGAAGACCCTGTGTCCGGTCACAATGCAGGGAGTAGATGTGGAGGTGGTCTACTCGTACATGAACTTGGTGGTCCACATCAATGACAGGTTAGACTGGTCTTATAAGATGGAGGAACTATAGAAGAAAGGGCAGAGCAGACCCTTCTTTATCTTAGGAGACTGAGCTCCTTTAATGTGTGGAGTGACATTCTTCACATCTTCTATAACTCGGTGATGGCCAGTGTGGTAACATCAGATCAAGAGAAGACCACTGGGTTTAGTGACAAAGCACACTCTGGACCCCTGGAGGGTGGCTGAGGAGAAGAGAATTAAAACAAAACTGAGTGCCATTATGAACAATGCCGAGGACTTTCAGCAGAAGTGTGTCAAGAAAAATGACTGGGGGCTCCTTTATACCAACAGCAATACGCCTCTATAGCACCTCACTGGGGACCAGGAATATCAAGTCAGAAGTTTTCTTTCTTTTTAATTTTTTCTTTCTTTTTATTCATTCTGGTGTGTGTTCAGATCATTGTGTGCGTGTGTGTATATACAGTGGTGTGAAAAACTTATTTGCCCCCTTCCTGATTTCTTATTCTTTTGCATGTTTGTCACACAAAATGTTTCTGATCATCAAACACATGTAACCATTAGTCAAATATAACACAAGTAAGCACAAAATGCAGTTTTTAAATGATGGTTTTTATTATTTAGGGAGAAA
>JANRMT010062835.1:7815019-7832040 GCA_026402145.1 Polypterus bichir lapradei | reverse complement strand
AAAAACTGCATTTTGTGTTTACTTGTGTTATATTTGACTAATGGTTACATGTGTTTGATGATCAGAAACATTTTGTGTGACAAACATGCAAAAGAATAAGAAATTAGGAAGGGGGCAAATAGTTTTTCACACCACTGTACACTACCAGTCAGAAATTTTAAAACACCTCAGAATTTCTTCAAATTTAATCAGCTGAATCAGAAAAACTATAGAAGAAAGTGCAGAGCGGGCTCTTCTTTAGGATCTTAGGAGACTGCGCTCCTTTAATGTGGGACAAGCCATCCTTCACATCTTCTGTAATTCTGTGATGGCCACTGTGGTGTGCTGGGCTGGTAACACCACTTCAATCACCAAACTCACTCATTACTGTGGCCACCTCAGTTATGGCACACTGCAGGTAGTAATGGAGGACAGAATGAAGTTCAAGCTGAGAGCTGTTATGAACAACGTTGACCATCTTTTTTGTGACACCCCCCCCCCCATTGAGGACTTTCATCCAACCAACTATCCGGCAGAAGTGTGTCAAGAACCGTAAAGCAACTTTATAATGCCTCACAATAGAGACTGTGACCGCTCTCTTTATTACTTTCTTGTATACAAAGTGTAGGCAAAGTATTGTAATCGTCCAAAAATTTGATGTCGAGAGTTTGATGAATCCCGGCATTTTAGACCTCCCTGACTTTCTCATATACGAGGTACAGGGAAAGTACTTGAATCCTCCAAAAATCCCAGTTTGACATTTTGATGAATCTCAATGTTTTAGGCCTCCCTGAGTCAGAAAATACCATTTTTGGAATTACGTCTGTGTGTTTGTGTGTATGTAAACACGACAAGTTCGGTACGCGTTCACTTTGGTCAACCAACTTTTGCATACAAGTATTAGGTACAAAACGTAGATTTCTATCAACTTTTGAGTTATCTCCACTAACTGTAAGTGGTACATTACCTTTTATCCATGCAGCTGCAGAGTATGATTTATTCAACTTTACTTTTATAATAATGGTTCAATATATTATTAATTGGGCGGCATGGTGGCGCATTTGTTAGCCCTGCAGCCTCACAGTTAGGAGACCTGGGTTCGCTTCCCGGGTCCTCCCTGCGTGGAGTTTGCGTGTTCTCCCCGTGTCTGCATGGGTTTCCTCCGGGTACTCCGGTTTCCTCCCACAGTCCAAAGGTTAGACAGAAGCCACTTTTCATTAAAGAGGCATATGGCAGCATTTTATGGGCCGAGAGCATGGGGACAAAGACTGTCTGGTCTGATGAGATAAAAACTGAACTCTTCGGGTAGAACTCAAAGCACAAGTTCTGATGAAGACCAGGCACTGCTCATGAGCTGTGTGATGTCTGTCCTATGGTGAAGCGACATGTAAAGTGGGGGTGCCTTTCAGTGACAAGAGATAAGGAGACGCGTCTGAATTCTCGATACTCACATGTGGCAGTTGGTGCCACTGCCCTACTGCCAAGCTGTCTGCCTGCCTAAGGAAAAGTCAACTCTGATGGAGGAGTACTGGAATCATCGGGTAGAGGGGTCCTTTCACTGGATTGGCTGGCCCAGCACCGTCTCAGCTGAAGAATGGCCAATAAGGGGAGGCAGCTTGATGACCGAAGTCTCCAGGACTCTAAACAAATCTGAATCATATGATGTGATATCCTCTACTGTTCAATTCTGCTCTGCACTTGTAATATTTCTATTGCACTATTATATTTTATTGAGGATTACTTGTGTTCCGTTCTGCGTATTGTATTGTATTGACCCCCGCTGCACGCCCAACCTACCTGGAAAGGGGTCTCTCTTTGAATTGCCTTTCCCAAGGTTTCTTCCATTTTTTTTCCTTGTCTTCTTAGAGGGTCAATGCTGGAGGGGCTGTCAAAAGGTAGGGCCTGTTAAAGCCCATTGCGGCCCTCCTTGTGTGATTTTGGGCTACACGAAAATAAATTGTATTGCATTGTATGTCATCTACTGTTGAATTCTGCCCTGTACTTGTAATATTACTATTGTACTATCATATTATATTGTGGATGACTTGTGTTCTGTTCTCTGTATTGTATTATATTGACCCCCTTTTTTTGACACCCACTGCATGCCCAACCTACCTGGAAAGGGGTCTTTCTTCGAATTGGCTTTTCTTCCCTACAAGCGTTTTTTATTGTCTATTTAAAGAGTCAATGCCCTTGGGGGGGGGGAGTTGGGGGGGGGGGGTGGGGCTGTCAAAAGGCAGGGCCTGTTAAAGTCCATTGCGACACTCCTTGTGTGATTTTGGACAATACCAAAATAAATTGTATTATTGTAATTGAATACTGCGGCACCAGTGTAACACATACTGCATAATGACAGCTCGGGGCCGACTGCTGATGACGGTAGCTGCACTCATGCTGGCCGCCAAGCTGTTCCCTCACAGCCACCATCGCCAGCAGATGGCGAGAAAATGACGCAATCCGGTTTGTACTTCTTGTCATGGTAATTGGCGGTCCTCCAAGGCAAACATTGCCATAGCCGTATCAGCTGCACGAATGTTTTCAGCACTACTACTAGCTGCGGACTGATCAGCTGAAGCAGGTATCACACTTTCGTTTTCGAACTCCAGATCACTTGAATGAAAACCGGAGTCTGATAAGTCAGCGTCCCAATTCAGAAATAATATGCAAAACATCGTCCATGGAGTACAGTAATCCCTCGCTATATCGCGCTTCAACTTTTGCGGCTTCACTCTATCGCGGATTTTATATGTAAGCATATCTAAATATATAACGCGGATTTTTCGCTTGGACAAAGGGTCGTTACATGTTTCCTCAGTTGGTTTGCCCAGTTGATTTCAAACAAGGGATGCTATTGGCAGATGGCTGAGAAGCTAACCAATCAGAGCACGCAGTTAAGTTCCTGTGTGCTGATTGGCTGATTGTGCTGAATTCAATTCCGCTGCGTTAACCAGGAAGTCTCGTCTCGCTCATTCAGCATTAACGTGTTTCGCTGTGTAAAGAGTTAACTTTTGTGCATTTTTTTGCATCGTACGTATTTATTGCTGGTGGCCTGTCTATCGTAATGGCTGTAACATAACATGTAACATATGTGATATCGGAGACGCTTGATATCTTATCTATAATATTTAGGTTTTACTGTATATAACAGTGTGTTTACATACATAATTTCAACGAATCTTACCTAATATCTAAGAGAATACAAACAGTTTATGCTGTATAACTGTGCAGGAAATGTTTATAAGAGTGTGGGAGAGATTAAAATATATAAAAATAACCATATAAACATACGGTTTTTACTTCGCAGATTTTCACCTTTCGTGGGGGGTTTCTGGAACGTAACCCCCGCGATAGGTGAGGAATGACTGTATTTTGCTTTGTGCATTCGCTTCGCTCTCTCATCAAATGTCGATGCCATTGTAGGCGTTGTTTACTCTTTGCAACTCGTGCGGGGATTTGAGGTCAGATCAACTAAGGTAACTTTCTAGTAAAGACTGTCAAAGTATAATGTAACGGTGAGTTTTGTCAACATTTACAGCTGATTACCGACCTCTGTCCCTAGACGTCCACTAAAATCGACAGTCACCTTCAACCCCTTATGTTGGACATAAATCGACATCTGCCCTGACAGAATTAATAGACAAAAAACAATGATCACAGTCGGCATTCTTATTTCTTTTCAATCATGCTTTTTACATGAAAAAATAGAAAACAGAAAGAAATGTTCCGTTAATAAAACAATAATTATCATTTAAAACAAGGAATCGATTCCTAAGGTATATTATTGCCCCTGTTATGTTTAAGGTTGAGAAAAACAAAATTTCTGGGGTGTAACACAAGAATTTCTGAAATGATCGCTAAACCCCTTGGTGCTAATGCTGAGAGTCTCTCAGGCTCTGACTTCTATATAGATACGGTGTCACACACGAGCGAAATAGAGGCAGCTAAAGGGCTGGAGTAATTGTAATACCACACCAGACCAGAGGGTGGCAGGATATGCTGACTGTCTTTCTCAGTTCTTTACAGACCATTCCCAGGATATCCCACCAGGTTCCGGCACCTTGGATGACGTCACTTCTAGTTCCGGCCCCGATGACATCACTTCCTCTATGGGCCTTTTAATCTGCCAGCTTATCTCCAGTCTGGCAGTTCTGTTTTGGACTCAGTCTTCTGAACATATCTGTCATTCACAGCCAGGATACAATATGCGGGTGGCTGCCCCAAACCTTTATGGCGTCGAGTGAATTCCTTGTTACAACGGTTAAACCAAAATGCCTCATGAGATCTACTTCTTATAATCAAATGGACAGAGTGAGGCCTGAAAAACTCTCAGAACCGAATTCTGCTGCACTTTGCCGGCTCTGATCAGGTAAGCGGTGACACCCTGAGGAGAGAGTGGGCTCTATCGCTAACTGTCCCGTCTCTTTCCTCCTGCAGCTCAGAGAAGACGCCCCTGACCACACCCCCATCGCCTCTGAAAGTCCCGCCCCTTCCAGGCTAGAGAATATAAAAGAAGGAGGCATCACACTTGTGACCTGAACCTTCAGCAGGACAGAGCAGCAGGTCAAATCAGTTGACAGTGAAACGCTGGTTAAGTGATTTGTTGTGTTCTAGCGCCCCCTTGCGCATGTTTAATTCATTAAACTTTATTATTTTTTTCTATCGTCTCACAATTGAACAAGGTGGCTGGGCTGGCACCACAACTATTTTTGGGACTCTGCAAGTCACTGTGCTCCACAAGTAGATAAAATAACATTAAGCTGCAAAAGAATCTTGAATTTTTCTATGCATGGGAAAGGCGCTATACAAATAAAATGTATTATTATTATTATTATTATTAATATGTGTGGTGCCACAAAATTCATTTCAACCAAAACACCATAGCTTGGAAAGGAGAAGCTGTAAAGCCAGTTTTAGAACAAACTGAAACTGAACCATAAGTTGAATCAAGCGAGAGTTACGACAATGTGAACTGGACAACAGATGTTGACATGTACAGTGAGACTTACAGTTATGGCACCGTATAACCAAACCGTCATGATATTTGTGGTGAATTCAGTTGCCTGAAGGTGCAAATAGGTGTGTGGAAAAAAGCCAAAATGATTGCGATCAAGTAGAAGGACAAGAGGGACATTAGTCCCCCCTCCCAAACATTACTCACAATGCAGCTACTGTCAGTCTTCGCATCGGAAGAGAATGTGTCAGTCACTAAGCCTTGCACTATGGTGGGCTGCTTCGATCGTGTGGATCAGGCACTGACATTCTACACTCTTGTGTGCAAGCAAGAGAAAAAATATAAGTGCGCAAAGAAACGCGTGTCTACTGCCCCAAGTGTGACACCGGACAGAGCGCTGGTGACGGTTTCAAAACAAGTCACACAAAGGAATTGCACTAAATCTGCATCAGTACAGCGGTGGACACTTGACAGACCTCTCCAACTGTATTTACGTTGACAGTTTTTATTTATGTGTTTCTGTAATAACACGTACTGTAATAACATTATTGGTTCTTTTTTTTCCAGGGGTAAACTTAACACTGAGGAGTTTAATGTAGCCACTGGACATATGGCACCGGGTAATGACTTTTTAAGTTTGGTCCATTTTAAGGTTGAGAAATTCCTTATGGACTATTGCGGAGTTTCAAGCGATTACATTTACTAACATCCTATTGAAGAGCTGGGGGAGTTTCCAGTGGCTAAATTCGTTAAAACTGGATCGGCGGGATTGAGGAGTTCTATACGAGCATCAAGCTTCCAGATTTATTACATGAACACATAACCAAGTCCTGGCACTGGCTCCCAGTTAAGCTTAGGGCTGATTTCAAAATCCTCGTTTTTACTTAAAAAGGTATTAAAAGGCAGAGGGCCTGCTTACCTGTCTGTACGTATTATTACTTACACACCTGAGCGCACATTAAGATCTCAAGATGCCGGTCTACTTATGATACTAAGGATTAATAAAATAACAGCAGGTTTCAGTTACAGGGCCCAGAAGCTGTGGACTGAACTGCCAGCTAGTATAAGAGCTGCCCCTTTACTCTCAGGCATGAAGACTCAATACTTCAGTCTGGCATACCCTGACTAGAGCTGCTGATTAGCTGTGCAGACTGCTTTTCTGTTTGTTAGCCACTAGTACAGAAGTAAAAGTAATACAAATACTTATAAACCGTTACAAAGCCTCCTTTATTCTGTTTCTCTTCTTGGTATCTGGATGTGGCACTTGGTGCCAGTGCTTTACTGCCAGGCTGCTCTCCTGCATATTGAAAAGTTGATTCCCTCATCAGACTGGATGGCCAGCACAGACTCCACTCTAGAAAACCAAGGAGCGGGTAGGCGGCCAGGACTGACACTTTATTTTTGACTTTCTCTTTTACAATTTTAACCTCCGCCATTGTCTACTGGCCATCATCCATCAATTCACTAACAGACAGGTATTGTTGGTTTCCATTTATGTTTTATCAGTTTCTGCCATGTTCTGTGTGTTTTAAAAAAAAAATCTGCATTTCAATGTGTGTCATGCCAATGTGTATTTAGTATCATCTGTACTTGTATTTGAACTTAAAATTGTTCACTGCACTCAGTGAAAGGCGCTATACAAAAAAAAAATAAGTTGTAAATTAACAGTGGAGAACACGGCTGACCAGTGACGCGACTGCCAGCTGGGGATGATGTGCCTTGCCTAATTCTTGCGGACTGACACAAATTGTCTACAGACTGGTGCAAGTCCAAGGACCGGCAGATGGGAAACCTTCATTGAGACCACTTTGCAGAGATCTGTTTTCACGCTGACTTTATATTAAAGAGTCTTTTTCTTTTTAATCCATGTCAAAAAAGTCAATTTTTTTAAACAAAAAAAAAAAAAAAGCAGAAAACTTCCAAGGGGGTGAGAATCTGTCTGTCAATTCCATCCACATGGCTACAAAAATCAACCTATGAATGATCTAAATGGACTTTTTTTTTCCTTTTTTCTTTCTACGGTAATCTATAATTGATAAAACCAATTTTATTATGTCTATGGGCATGATGGAGCCAGCTATGGTAATCTCTTTATCTTTAATCAAGCGCATGGTCTCAGACACTGCTTAAATGTCTCGGCTAACGACATTACCTTACATTTACTGCAGATGCGCACGCAAACATCTTCATTACTTTATCTGTTTTAACACTCAGCTGACGTTCATGTATGCTGCACTGTAAAGCAGCGCACACGGCCAATCATTTTGTTTTCGTTTTTAATTCTAGGAATAATTCCCAAAATTAGCGAGCATTTAGCTACATGAAGCTACAGGCCTGATTAAAACAGAGTCCATCTCTCCCACTCCATAGCAAAATAAGCCATAAATAAAGCTAATAACCTTAGTCTAGGGCGGCACGGTGGCGTAGTGGGTAGCGCTGCTGCCTCGCAGTAAGGAGACCTGGGTTCACTTCCCGGGTCCTCCCTGTGTGGAGTTTGCATGTTCTCCCCGTGTCTGCGTGGGTTTCCTCCCACAGTCCAAAGACATGCAGGTTAGGTGCATTGGTGATTCTAAATTGACCCTAGTGTGTGCTTGGTGTGTGTGTGTGCCCTGCAGTGGGCTGGCACCCCACCCGGGATTAGTTCCTGCCTTGCTCCTTGTGCTGGCTGGGATTGACTCCAGCAGACCCCCATGACCCTGTGTTAGGATATGGCGGGTTGGATAATGGATGGATGGATTTTCTGTTTCATGGGGACCAATTAGGTCAGGGGTCTTCAATCACGGTCCTGGAGGGCCGCAGGTTTTTGTTCCAACCCAATTACTTAATAAGAAGCCCTTATTTCTCAAGTGACACTTCTGCTTCACTTTAGTTGTCTCGCTCATTAAGATTTTGAACCCTTATTGCTTATTTTAGCCTTAAACAGCCGTATTCTTGGTTTTTAGTCAGTCAGTCAGTCATTATCCAACCCGCTATATCCTAACACAGGGTCATGGGGGTCTGCTGGAGCAAATCCCAGCCAACACAGGACGCAAGGCAGGAACAAATCCCCAGGCAAGGCGCCAGCTCACCGCAGATTCTTGATTTTTAATGGCTCCTAATCTATATTACTAAACGAAGGTTGTATATATGCACGGATGCCAAAGGCCAGACGCAAGCCGTGCACAATACATCTGCCGCCCGATAGCGAACGCACACAATACAACCGTTGCCCAAACGCGCACACCATCACATATACAACCTTCGTTTCGTGCACAATACAACCGCCACCTGAATGTGAACGCGCACACCACCGCATATACAACCTTCATTTAGTAATGTAGATCTCCAAGCCGGGAACCGCCGTCACGGTCACTTCAGCAAGTGAATCCACCGCCGTCACCATCAGGGACTTAGGTGGGGCGCCGAAAGTGCACACGCACAGTGCCTCAGCGCCCCAGAATCAAACCCAGCGGCTTCCCAGAGTCAGTAGGTGGCGCCCAAACGACGCGCTTCTGAAACACCAGAAGCAAAGGAGTCACGGCTCCAAAAAGAAAGAGCTCAGGTATCGACTAGGCGTGCGAACGAGACAACAGAACAACTAGAGAAGCGGTTGGAAGGCTTGCACAATTGTTCATCACAAAGAATATCGGAGGAAACTCCAAGGACAAACCATGGACAAAGTAGGAATTTCCCTATCTGAGCCTGTATTTGGACATGGACAACTGTATATCGCCTTTTCAAGAGTCCGGCGTTCGTGTGACGTTAAAGTGAAGGTTTTAAGTACTCACTCCATACTGGGCAGAGCTGATTCACGGACAAGAAACCATTTTTACCAAAAATGTTGTTAATAAGGAAATTTTTGATTAACTATTCTGAATTTACCATTTTATTAATTTTTTGTTTCCAATTTACTTCATTTAAACCTTTGCACTCCAATATTTTTTTTTACTTATGAGTGCAGCAACTCAAAGACATTTTGGACTTAAATGATATAACAATTAAATTTCAATTTTAGTTTTAATAAATTGGTTCATTTTAGTACAAATATATTTATTTAATTAAATGAAAACTTTCCCAGGACGCTACCACCCTCCATGATTTTTCATCCCTCCAAAGATCGGAGGGAACAGAAAGTGATTGCCGTTCTTGGATTTGCGATTCTTTACAGAATCGGGGGTTTACTGGTTAGCAATATACCAGCATTTCTCCATTTAGCTTGTTATTATTTACACCGGTGTGTATTTATCATGGACTGTTGGGTTTAATTAAATACTTGGAAGGAAAGTGAAGAGAAAAAAGTGAAGGACTGAGAATTACTCCTCCGTTTTAGCCTTCAAATCCTTAGAAAGGGGAAGAAAATCGAGGATATGAGAATGACCTGACATGGCAGAGTTAAAGCACTAACAAGCCATGAAATTAAATTCTTGGCAAGAATTGCTTTCTAATTAAGCAACCAGGTTAGAACAAAAACCGGCAGCCACTGCGGCCCTCCAGGACTGTGACTGAGGACCCCTGACTTAGGTGCATTAACCCTTTATGATTTTTGTCGCCTCCTTCTTTACAACCTCTTGACACATCCCATTAACCGACAGCACTATAACTGACACCCGCTGTCTTAGAAAGCCAAGAAACACAGTTAGTCAACGCCTAAGAACTTAGAAAATGAAACACAATGGAGTTTTATGAGCGCTGCCATGTTTTACAATAAAGAATGCACCTCACAGAAAAGAACGAGAAGCAGCGTTTCAAAGCAGGACACGCACTTTGCAATGTTGGATACAAGATGGCTGAAGGATATCAGATGCCAATATACATTTGTGGTGGTGTGAAATTTTGTATACAATTTGATAAATAATTTGCATGTCTTTATTTGTAACTTAACCAAATCAATTAGTGCTTCATTGGTGAGAAATTTCATGTTTAAAAGAACACCCCCCCACCCACCCCGGTCTTTACGACTGACTGAAGAATTTTATTGCAAGGTTGGAGGAAGTGCCTAAAACCAGTTTGTCAAGTGATAATCTGCGGGCGTTCTCTCTCAATCAACCACCCACAGGAAAGACAAACATACCTACTGTAGCTGGCAAGCTTCACTCAACAAATGGTTTTTGGGGGGCAGGTGGGAAAATAAGGCAGCGGCTGGGGGACGTGTTGCACCACAATTCTATTGGTCTAAAGTTGCCCGTTTGCGATTGGTTAGAATCAGATGCCAATTGGTACCACGACGAAAACTAGCGGTTGTAGAATTTAAACAGAGAATGTATAAATTCGGTTGCTTTACCCCTCCCTGCCTCTCTTACACCACCGCCATGCAGAAGCATCTCGCTGTCACACCATCGCCATGAGGTGCACAACCCGGCAGCCATATTGAGACTGGCATGCGGGCCTGTCCTGAAGGACGCTAGAAATGATAACTTAGCTGGAGACATTTAAAGTACGGTATATACTCTCGTATAAGTTGGGTCTTGAAACATGAAAAATCAATCATAAAATCAAACCCCGACTTATACGCCTGTTCAAAAATGCGACACTTCATTTTCTTTTTTTTTACATCTTCTTGCCTCCTCCAATCAGTTTCTCAGACACATCGAATTTTATTGCAGCAGCGCAGTTATCAATTTCTTTCGCCACTTCAACGACTTTTAATTTAAAACCAGCTTCATATTTTCCTCTGATCGAACGCTCCATCGTAGATAAGTAATGCTCTTACGATAAAGATGTATGAGGGTGTAAGATACAAAAAACACTGAACAGTGCCATCGTCGCTTCGGAATAGTTTGGTCACATAGGCACAATACACAGAAAAAAATGCCGTGTGCCCCGTGGTTACTCTCTCAGGTGGGCGCGTGTTAGCATATCGTAATCTCTTGGACCAATAGCGTGAGTTTTCTGCATTCAACTTATATGCCCGACATTATAAAATACCGGAAATTATACAGTAAAATCAAACCCCGACTTATATGCGGGAGGACGTATCCACGAGTATATACGGTAATTTGTACATTTTTATTTTGGTCTGTTTTTATTTTAGAATTATTTAGATAACTTGTGAGCTCAGAGCTCATCTAAGAAGTGTTGTGTAACAGAAAGGGCAGGCAGGTACAAATGACCTCATTAGCTCATTAAAATTCCTGAGGTAGTTTACCAAGACTGTTAAATCCTCTGATCGAACACTCCATCATCGATAAGGGATGCTCTTATAATAAAGATGTATGAGGGTGTGAGATACAAAAAAACACAAAACACTGCAAACGTCACTTCGGAATAGTTCAGGTATTACCGTGTAGTCACGTAGGCACAATACATAGAAAATAAAGGCCGTGTGCCCCGTGGTTACTCTCTCAGGTGGGCAGGCGTTAGCATATCATAATCTCTTGGACCAATAGCGTGAGTTTTCTGCATTCGACTTATATGACCAACATTATAAAATACCAGAAATCATACGATAAAATTAAGCCCAGACTTATCTACGGATATATACAATAACTACAAGTCTGCGTTCCACCTGAAACTACACATCAGCATTTATCAGGTTGTATGGTTGCCAATATTCACTTGTACTTTGCTTATTGTTATTACTTTATGAATATTATCAATAATACATCATTTAAGGTTGTACCTTAACCCCTGCTTGTCTTTTACTCTATTAATTAATTACCTGAGGTTAGAAGGTGAGGAGAAGTGGTAAAGTACAAAACCTGATAAACAGTGGTGACTCTGTGGGATCTGAGGCATTCTGATGAAGTCCACACAATAAAGAGTCCAAAAGGGGAAACAGAGAACTCTACCAAGACAAAACACACTCACTGGCCACTTTATTAGGTTCACCTGTGCAACTGCTTGTTAATGCAAATATCAAATCAGCCAATCACAGAGCAGCAAATCCATGTATTTCAGCCTGTAGACATTGTCAAGACCACCTGCTGAAGTTCAAACCGAGCATCAGAATGGGCAAGAAAGGTGACTGAAAAGTTTCTTTGAACGTGGCATGGCTGATGGCGTCAGACGGGCTGGTCTGAGTATTTCAGAAACTGCTGATCTACTGGGATTTTCACGTACAGCCATCGCTTGGGTTTACAGGGAATGGTCCAAAAAAAGGGAAAATATCCAGTGAGCTGAAGGTCTCTGGGCAAAAATACCTTGTTGATACCAGAGGTCAGAGGAGAATGGCCAGACTGGTTCAAGCTGACAGAAAGGCAACAGTAACTCAAATAAGCACTCGTTACAACCGAGGTGTGCATAAGAGCATCTCTGAACACATAACACGTCAAACCTTGAAGCAGCAGGAGACCACACCGGGTGCCACTCCAGTCAGCTAAGAACAGGCCACTAAGGCTACAATTCACATGGGCTCACCAAATTTCACAACAGAAGATTGGAAAAACGTTGCCTGGTCTGATGTGTCTTGATTTCTGTTGATGGTAGGGTCAGAATTTGGTATCAACAACATGAAAGCATGGATCCAATCTGCCTTGTATCAACCGTTTAAGCTGGTGCTGGTGGTGTAATGGTGTGGGGGATATTTTCTTGGCACACTTTGGGCCCCCGAGTACCAGCTGAGCATCGTGTAAATGCCACAGCCTACCTGAGTATTGTTGCCGGCCATGTCCATCCCTTAATGACTGCAGTGTCCCCATCTTCTGATGGCTCCTTCCAGCAGGATAACACGCCATGTCACAAAGCTCAGATCATCTAAAACTGGTTTCTTGAACATGAAATGAGTTCACTGGACTTCAATGGCCTCCACAGTCACCAGATCTCAACTCAATGGAGCACCTTTAGGATGTGGTGGAACGGGAGATTCGTATCATGGATGTGCAGCTGACAATTCTGCAGCTACTGTGTGATGCCATCATGTCAATATGGACCAAAATGTCTTCAGCACCTTGTTGAATCTGCACCATGAAGAAGTAAGGCAGATCTGAAGGTTAAAGGGGGTCCAAACTGGGACTAGTGAGGTGCACCTCATAAAGTGGCCAGTGAGAGTATTTAGCTAATTGATTACTATTAATATCATTATTAACACATGATTGCGTTAAAAATGCAGAACACGGCTGGTTTTATTGAATGAACAAGCCATGCACCATATGTTACAAATGGCGTGTACCATATGTGATTTTTTTTTTTCCACCTTCGGAGTTAACCAAATGATTTTTTTTTTTTTGCATGTATCACAAATGATTTGCTTTCTATGAGAATAGAATTCATTTTCTTTTGTTTGATGCATTACAGTCAATCCTTGAGAATTTTTGACAAGGAGCGAGAAAATCCGATGATCCATTCTTCCACATTACCCCGACGGCTTTCTTTTCCTTAAGGAATGATGTGGAGGAGAGAAAGGAAAAAAAAAAAAAAAAAGGTAATTAAAAGAAGAAGAAGAAGAAGGGTTATGCATGCCAACCTGACAAGCGGCAACTTCTGCTCCCCCCTTCAGCCCATCGGCTCCGAAGATCTCCAGGTGGAGTTTGGGTAGCTGCAGGGTGAAGTCATGCCTGGTTGCCGCAGACCATGACAGCGAGATCTGATCTTTGACCTAAAGGAAGAGAAAACGGCATCAATGGTAATTCCCCTTCAAACACATTAACTGGGATGAACTGGGTCCCCCCTGAGCCTGCTGAGTGGACTTGCATTGATCGTTGGGCCTGAAATCCATGAATAAATTTAGGGCTAATTGATTTTTGCAGCAAATAAATCTCTAATTCTGAGCAGCGGCAGCGAATCTTAAAGTGGGAAAGTGGCTTCCTCTACAAGAAGTCGGCAAGAAGTTATTTAAAATTATTTGCTCCACCTTTCACATTAAAAAAAAAAAAAAAAAAAAAAGTCCTCCCTAAAACAAAATAAAACATACAGAGAACTGGGGGTATGGGACCCTGACAGAGCGGCGAGATTTAACCCTTTCATTGGTGGGAGGCAGTGCAATTTTAATTGATTTCAGTGGGGATTCTAAAACTGGTCTGGGGAGAAAATGTCAGGTACATATTATATAGTATTTTATTGATTTATGCAAAAGAGGAAAAAAAAAACAGTTCACAAGTTGGAGAAAAACATAATAAAGTAACAAAGAAAGTTTGAACAGACAAAAAATAAATAAATAAAAATTCAGCTAAAAAGCACCCAGCCGATTTGCTCATCCTCCACAAGTGGCTCATCTTTGTGCTGCGCCACAAGGAAAAAGTCCATCCGAGAGGGAAGGCTTTCAGGATACACAACAATAAAAACAATGCATTTAAATAAAATAAAAAAAAAAAACAGTTCCTAAAGTGCACTAAGCAATTTGAAGAAAACATAAAACAAGTCCACGGTCTTTGGACTCTCAGGCTGCTCACATTTACAGATAATTTTTCAAATCCATTCAAACAGAGTCATCTTTTTGTAGACTTGGTTTCCCTGTGCAAACCTCAAAAACACACAAACGGCCCTGAGCAGCAGCAGCAGCAGCAGCAGCAAGTGTTAGAGTGCCACCTTATGGACAAAACGCAGGCTGTCAGGCTAAATTGAGCCCTTCACCATGTCTGAGAGGGGCACAGAGGGCCAAAGCCAAATCCTGTCAAGTGGAAATCTCTATGATGTGTGGTGTACAGTAAAGTGGGCAGAATAAAAATATAAACTCGGCACACCTTCAAAATGACCCCACAATAAAAGGGAAACACGGCAGGAGAGCAGCACGTTACACACACAAACACACGCACATCTGAAAGTCACGTTGGTCCTTACTGATGTTTAAAGGCCTAAGGTGGATGTGTAAGAGCAAATGACACTCTGCGTGAAACACACACTCACAAGAGGGGTCCCATCTTCAAAAATATGTAGCTGCTCTTCTCTGTGTATATGTAATGTGTGTATATTACACACATATATATATACACACATATAAATATACACATACATACACACATAAAAAAAAAAAAAATATATATATATATACACACACACACACCAACACGAATACACACATATTATTGTACACACATACTGTATTTCGTCACGCATGTGCATCACTCTCCAGGCTTATCAGAGGTACATACTACTACCCCGGACCCTGAGGGGCTGCTGAAGCTAAGTATGTCTTCTTCTATTCCCTCCACAGTACTGAGAAGATGCCCAGTGAGGGAATCTGACTCCGCCCCTTCTGGTTCTCCCACTTATAAATCCTGAGGCCATTGAAAGGAGGCATTGGCTCCACCTCCCTGGTGACTCACAGAACGTGTTACCAAGACAACAGCTCCGTTGTTCGGGTTTTGTTGTGTTTCATTTTACACCCGGAGCCCCAACTTTGGTTTGAATTATCTTCATTTGATTAAATGAGGACAACTAGTTTGGTGCCCCAACATTTCCTCGGGCTTAGGACTTGCTGCTCTTCTCTTCCACTCAAGGACTCTCTATTTTATATATTATATATATTATTACACATATATACAGTATATATATATATATATATATATATACAGTGGAGGAAATAATTATTTGACCCCTCACTGATTTTGTAAGTTTGTCCAATGACAAAGAAATGAAAAGTCTCAGAACAGTATCATTTCAATGGTAGTTTATTTCAACAGTGGCAGATTGCACATCAAAAGGAAAATCGAAAAAATAACTTTAAATAAAAGATAGAAATTGATTTGCATTTCATTGAGGGAAATAAGTTTTTGAACCCCTACCAACCATTAAGAGTTCTGGCTCCCACAGAGTGGTTAGACACTTCTACTCAATTAGTCACCCTCATTAAGGACACCTGTCTTAACTAGTCACCTGTATAAAAGACACCTGTCCACAGAATCAATCAATCAAGCAGACTCCACACTCTACAACATGGGAAAGACCAAAGAGCTGTCCAAGGATGTCAGAGACAAAATTGTAGACCTGCACAAGGCTGGAATGGGCTACAAAACCATTAGCAAGAAGCTGGGAGAGAAGGTGACAACTGTTGGTGCGATTGTTCGAAAATGGAAGGAGCACAAAATGACCATCAATCGACCTCGCTCTGGGGCTCCACGCAAGATCTCACCTCGTGGGGTGTCAATGGTTCTGAGAAAGGTGAAAAAGAATCCTAGAACTACACGGGAGGAGTTAGTTAATGACCTCAAATTAGCAGGGACCACAGTCACCAAGAAAACCATTGGAAACACATTACACCGCAATGGATTAAAATCCTGCAGGGCTCGCAAGGTCCCCCTGCTCAAGAAGGCACATGTGCAGGCCCGTCTGAAGTTTGCCAATGAACACCTGAATGATTCAGAGAGTGACTGGGAGAAGGTGCTGTGATCTGATGAGACCAAAATAGAGCTCTTTGGCATTAACTCAACTCGCTGTGTTTGGAGGAAGAAAAATGCTGCCTATGACCCCCAAAACACCGTCCCCACCGTCAAGCATGGGGGTGGGAACATTTTGCTTTGGGGGTGTTTTTCTGCTAAGGGCACAGGACAACTTAATCGCATTAACGGGAAAATGGACGGAGCCATGTATCGTGAAATCCTGAGCGACAATCTCCTTCCCTCTGCCAGGAAACTGAAAATGGGTCGTGGATGGGTGTTCCAGCACGACAATGACCCAAAACATACAGCAAAGGCAACAAAGGAGTGGCTCAAGAAGAAGCACATTAAGGTCATGGAGTGGCCTAGTCAGTCTCCGGACCTTAATCCAATAGAAAACCTATGGAGGGAGCTCAAGCTCAGAGTAGCACAGAGACAGCCTCAAAACCTTAGGGATTTAGAGATGATCTGCAAAGAGGAGTGGACCAACATTCCTCCTAAAATGTGCGCAAACTTGGTCATCAATTACAAGAAACGTTTGACCTCTGTGCTTGCAAACAAGGGTTTTTCCACTAAGTATTAAGTCTTTTTTTGTTAGAGGGTTCAAAAACTTATTTCCCTCAATGAAATGCAAATCAATTTCTATCTTTTATTTAAAGTTATTTTTTCGATTTTCCTTTTGATGTGCAATCTGCCACTGTTGAAATAAACCTACCATTGAAATGATACTGTTCTGAGACTTTTCATTTCTTTGTCATTGGACAAACTTACAAAATCAGTGAGGGGTCAAATAATTATTTCCTCCACTGTATATATATATATATATATATATATATATATATATATATATACACACACACACA
>JANRMT010062835.1:7766245-7800019 GCA_026402145.1 Polypterus bichir lapradei | reverse complement strand
TCCTCTCATTAAACTTGTATCCCGCATTACCCGTGGGAATGAGAAACGCCAGCGGCAGCCTGTCTATGAACTTAATTTAAAGTTTAGGTTTACACCTTGCTTTCTTTCCGAAGTAGCAGCACTCATGAATATGGTAGTATATGTCACTCGCTCGCTTCTTATTGTTTCGCTGCCTTCTCAATTATATAATGCATGTTTTCTTCAGCGCTTTTTGGAGGTATTCCTGGTTTTCTACACACTGCGTTGACAGGCAGTTCACGTGATTACGTGGGAGGCGTGATGATGTCACACGAAACTCCGCCCCCCACGGCTTTCGAGCTCAACTCCATTACAATATATGCAGAAAAATAGCTTCCAGTTATGACCATTACGTGTACAATTTCGAAATGAAACCTGCCCAACTTTTGTAAGTAAGCCGTAAGGAATGAGCCTGCCAAATTTCAGCCTTCTACCTACACGGGAACTTGGAGAATTAGTGATGAGTCAGTGAGTGAGTGAGTGAGTCAGTGAGGGCTTTGCCTTTTATTAGTATATATATATATATATATATATATATATATATATATATATATATATAGTGATACCTTGAGATACGAGTTTAATTCATTCCGTGACCGAGCTCTTAAGTCAAAATGCTCTTATCTCAAATCAGTTTTCCCCATTGAATGAATTGAAATGCCATTAATCCGTTCCGGACCCCCAAAAAACACTACAATTTTTTTGCTACATGTTTTTAAATAAGAAAAATGTACATATAAGTAACGAATATTGTATAAAAACACAATACAATAGAATGTACTGCAATAAACTGGTTTTATTAAGTACGGTATAATGTACAGCATTTACCTTGGAGATCAGACGAGTTGAAGATGCTGACGGAGGTGGCGGAGAAAGGCTGAACTGAATAACTGAATGTTATTCACTGATTTTTGCCCTTTTCGCCGCCCCTTCCTCACTTTCATCTGTAGGGGTTTTCGATAAAAACCTGTCCAATGAAATCTGTTTCATCCTCTCTTTCAGAATGTTTCTAAAATGCGTTCGGCAAGTGTCATTAAGTACAGCTGCTGCGCGATCAGTTGTAACTTTTTCAGGATGTTTCTTTTCAATAAAGTCAATTGTTAGGCAAGTGTCATTAAATAGCGCAACTGCACTCTCTGTTGCAATTTTTTCAGGGTTATCTTTTAAATAAACTCAAGCGTTAGGCAAGTGTCTTTAAATAGCTCCTCTGCGCGATCAGTTGTAACTTTTTCAGGATGTTTCTTTTCAATAAGGTCAAGTGTTAGGCAAGTGTCATTAAATAGCTCCGCTGCACTATCAGTTGCAATTTTTTTCAGGGTTTCTTTTCAATAAAGTCAAGTGTTAGGTAAGTTTCATTAAATAGCGCCGCTGTTTAATGAAACTTTTTCAGGGTGTTTATTTTCTTTAAAGTTCGAAACTTTTTCCCAAATTGCAAACACTTCCTTTATCTCACTTTATGAGGTAACCTCTTCCGCGATACCGATCTCCTGCAGAACCTCCGTATGTTGCTGCATCTGTAGTTCCGTCAACTGCTCCATCATCAGTTCCTCTGAATGTGCGGCGACAAGATCTTTGATGGCTCGTATTTTCGAATTTTGGCTCGTAACTCAAGAAAAAAAATCAACCTAGTGACGGCTCGTATCTCATAAAACTCGTACGTTGGGGCACTCGTATCTCAAGGTACTACTGTATATATATATATATATATATATATAATCCGATCCGCTATATCCTAACTACAGGGTCATGGGGGTCTGCTGGAGCCAATCCCAGCCAACACAGGGCACAAGGCAGGAAAGAAAACCCGGGCAGGGCGCCAATCCACCACAGGACACACAGCACACACTAGGGACAATTTAGAATTGCCAATGCACCTAACCTGCATGTCTTTGGACTGTAATTGGAGGACAATTATCCTGTAGTTAGGATATAGCAGGTTGGATAATGGATGGATGGATGGATAGTTCTTTCATTTGATAATTAAGCAGAGTTAAGGTTACACTCTAAGGCAGATGTGTGAGTGAGGAGGGCCCCGAACCCATCTCCGCAGCCCGATGAGTCTCTCTCTCTCTCTCGGATTCGTGCTAATAAATCGATACTGCCAGCAAACTATGATACTTAGCACGATGAGAAAGTCGCAAAATCAACGGAACGTTCAAGCAAATTATAGAAAAACAAACACAATCTAAATCCGTGAAGTAGTTCGCTCGTGAAAAGCGGACAGACGTACAAACGGGTCTAAAAAACTATTAGAAATTTCACGCTTAGACCACAAAATTTTTAAAACCGTTTCTTATCGACCACCTATACATTCCAAATTTCAAGTCCCAAGTCCTCATGGTTCGGAAGATTTCGTGATGAGTGAGTCAATGGTATTTGGCTTATATATAGATAATCCTGCGATGAGACAAGACTTTTCTTGAAGAGACTTTTTGAAGTCCCGCAAGATGAGACTTTGGCCATGAGAATTTTTCAAGTCACGCCTTACTCTCAACCATTTTCAAACAGGATCACGGTCATCTCACCTCTCATACATGTGAATGTTTTTGTCAGACAGCTCACTACTCAAAGCAAGGAGCAGCTGGACTCAAACCTGGCAACCTTTCGGTTAGAAGGCAGCAGTTCTTACCGATGCACCATCCAGGAATATGTAGTCGCCTTCTGTCGACTGACATTTCAGCATGGGTTTGTAACTCATTTTTAACTTTGGTTATATCCTTGAATAAAAGTGCACGTGTTTATTTGATATTTGGACTTCACACATTATACACTTCACGTCATTATTAGTATAACATGGAAAAAAGTTTCTGCATTAAGTATGTGTTCAGGATTTCTTGCATTTCTCGCATTTCCTTTCATCCTACACTTACACAGATCTTTGTAGATGAGGAACACACGTGAAATGCATGTGTTCCAAATAACGATATACTGTATTATTTACCCTCTACAACTCCAGACACCTCACACACAAATAGAAGTTTATGCCCGAGGTGAGCTCTGTCAAGGTTTGGGTACGGGACAGCAGGCTGCTTGTGCTGATCAATGCATTTAGGGCTCATTCATCATGGCTGCCAAGCATTCCCAGTGTTCATTTGATGCATCCTCTGAGCATGTCGTCAGAAATTAACGTGACGTGTCCGTGAGTTGCAGTAACATCAAAAAGTCGGGGGTGGGGTTAGGTTTTGTGGGGGAGCAGTGTGATAAAAGTCAGAATGTGGCGTCAGAGTCTTCGTTTACTATATACATGTGACAGAAAGCTGCTTTGAGGATCCTCTAGGATTGGTGTGCGCGCTTCGATGTGTGATGAATGGTTCGATGTGGTGAAGCAAAATGCCGACATACAGATGCATTCGTGGTCCTTTTATATTCAAGAGTCACATATTCCCGATCGCAATGACACGATACATTTTAAAAGTCTCACGTACCATCTTCTGTGCCATCTTTTTTTTTTTTTCATCAGAATGGACAGCAGCGTATTTGACCCACAGAAAAAAAATTAAGGACAAGGTGAAAAGGTGCATTTTGTGATTAAAGCGGATATTTCGGCTTTAATCTCGAAATGTCGACTTTAATCTCGGAGTTTAGTTTATCATTAAAGGAGACAGAGATGGAGGTGACAGAGTTAAATATGCTAAGATTTACATTGGGCGTGACGAGAATGGACAGGATTAGAAATGAGGGCATTAGAGGGTCAGGTCCGGTGGGACGGTTGGGAGACAAAGTCAGAGAGGCGAGATTGCGTTGGTTTGGACATATGCAGAGGAGAGATGCTGGGTATACTGGGAGAAGGGTGCTAAGGATAGAGCTGTCAGGTAAGAGGAGAAGAGGGAGGCCTAAGTGAAGGTTTATGGATATGGTGAGAGAGGACATGCAGGTGATGGGTGTAACAGAACAAGATGACAAGGACAAAAAGATATGGAAGAAGATGATCCGCTGTGGCAACCCCTAATAGAAGCAGCTGAAAGAAGAAGAAGAAAATCACTTTCATGATGAAATGCATTAAACTATGTATATTACATTTCACAAAATGAATACTGATAATAATTACACATGTTGTGGTGGCACGATCTGCCTTGCAGGGAGTCACATCCCTGGTGTCCCCTGCCTGGAGTTTGCATGTTTTTCCTGGTGGGTTTCCACAGTGGGCTCCGGTTTCCTTCCAAAGACATGAAGCTTTGGGGATATGGTGACACTACAATGACTCCAGTGTGTATGCGAGTGCTTGTGTTCACCTTGCGATGAGCCGATGCCCCGTCCAGGGATTGTTTCTGCCTCGCGCCCGATGCCTGCTGGAATGGGCACATCCCTAGAATGATGGATGGAATCATTAAACATCCTTTTCAGAGATATTGTGGCAAAGTGTCATCGGAATTTCACGGACGTTTCAGGCAATTCACAACACAGCGAAGCCGAACCTGTTCTTACCGTGATGATATCTCGCACTGCCACCTGCTGGAATCTTCCAGATTCACATAAAGTACGTGCGGAAGTATAAACAGTACAACACTTGCGCAGCAGCAGCATCGCATCGCGTCACGTGAAGTATAAACCTGGCCCAGCTCTCTCGTGCTGAAGCCCCTTCCAAAGCCGTTTGACTCGTGGGTTCAATTTCCTGTCCCATGTAAAATGCTAACATTATTCAAAGTTATTGTCTGCTTTTACATACATTTTTATTACTCTTTAATTTAATATTGTTTTTTGTATCAGTATACTGCTGCTGGATTATGTGAATTTCCCCTTGGGATTAATAAAGTATCTATCTATCTATCTATCTATTATATAGTGCCTTTCATATCTATCTATCTATCTATCTAAATAAACAGAGTTTTCAGAATGTTTTCAAGGGAAGGCCTCTTTTCGCTGCGAGAGGCCCGGACAGGCCCGGTGTGAGCATTTCTAGCGCTTAAAAGTCATAGTCCTTCACTGACAATGAGCTATAATCAACTCAATGTGTTCATATTAAATTAAAATTATTTTCGAAAACAGGGCTCTCCTAGAGAGCAACACTTTTTGGACTGGATGTCCCCATCCCTGCCCGGGGATTGGTTCCTGCCTTGCGCCCTGTATTGGCTGGGATTGGCTCCAGCAGACCCCCCTGACCCTGTGTTAGGATATAGCGGGTTGGATAATGACAGACTGACTGACTAAAAACCAAGAATACGGCTGTTTAAGACTAAAATAAGCAATAAGGGTTCAAAATCTTAACAAGCGAGACAACTAAAGTGAAGCAGAAGTGTCACTTGTGCGATAGGGGCTTCTTACTAAGCAACTGGGTTGGAACTAAAACCTGCAGCCACTGCGGCCCTCGAGGACCGTGATTGAAGACCCCTGACCTAAGTTGTCCCCGTGAAACAGAAAATCCATCCATCCATTATCCAACCCTCTATATCCTAACTACAGGGTCACGGGGGTCAGCTGGAGCCAGCCAACACTGGGCACAAGGCAGGAAATAAGCCCCGGGCAGGGTGCCAGTCCACCGTATATGAAGAGATCAGTAAAAACATATTTAAAGCCACTCTACAGAAAGGCACTATATGGTGTAAGATGACAATATCAGAGACCTCGTGTCCCACTCTTGGACTCCCTGTGTGTTCTTTTGTCTTTGAGCAATTCGCACATAAAGGAATCGGCTAATTAAATAAACGCAAATGTAACAATCAACTGAGGGAATGACAAAAACAAGTATAAAAAAAAGCAAAAAAAAAAAAAAAAAAACGCTTTCTTATGACAGGATTTAGACACATCAGATCAAGAAATAAAATCTCCTCAATTAAAAAGTGAGCTGTTTAAGAAAACGCAGTTAATTTACAAAGTAGGTTACGAACAAGCAATTTGATGCTAAAAAAAAAATGAAATGTAAACTCAATTAGCAAAGCCCGGCTATGGCACGATTCCTGAAAAAATAAATAAATAAAATGATAATCGCTACGTAATTACCCTCTGAAATAAGTCAACGGAAGAGAACCTGGGACTTTAATATACATAAATAATCATATTTAAACGTCGCCAGCTATTAAGTGTTCTGATGGAGAAAAGCCGCAATAATAATTGAATCCATTTTTTTTTTTTTGCGCACTCTGGGGGTCTGAAACGTTGTGCAAGTCTCCGCTGTTGACACTTTAGTTAACTTTTCCTCTGGTGGCAGACAACTTGCATGAATTTGATATCAAAACATTTACACAGAGAACTTTTATTATGCCAGAAAGCCTAAAGCCAATTTTGTTTCTTTTTTGCCTCTCTGATGAAAGGCAAACAAAAAAACGGGAAAACGAAGGCAGACGATGAATGTGTGGAGCTGTAATGAGTGTTGGTGTGCGACAATCGGCGTCCGTCGAGTGAAAGCAGACTGCAGGGACCACCCGATGACTCGGTTGAGCCACACTGTGAGGCGTCAATGTGCTTCACCAATGGGACACCCCGCTCAGGTGTATAACTCCCCCCAAAACCCTCATTCCTCTCCCACTAATCCAGCAAGCAGCTCTGACACATTTTGCTTTAGACAGACACAACTTTATTTATCCCCAGAGGAACATTTGGGTTTTTACAGAACCTCTTTAAATAAATAACTGTATAAACAGGTAGATAAATAAATGAGTAAGTAAATAAATACACACTTTAGACTGAATACACACTGGAATCAGTATAAAGCAATAGAAATTCAAAAGAAAGAAAACATCTGACTTTTCCATCCCAGTACCAGTGAGGTGGTATAAAGGACCCCTAGTTGTGTTTCTTGAATCCCGATCTACTGAATGATTTGTCAGCTGAAAGTTTTCGTGTCACAGAGAGGATGTGTAGCATTGTTCATAATGACACTCAGTTTTGTTTTAAATTGCTCCTTCGCTATGACCAAAGGTGCTATATAATAGACAGACAGGCAGACAAAGACAGTTACACACACCCTATAGTCTGAATACAGACACCCAAATGAATAAAATGGCTGAAAAGAAAACTTCTGACTTGGCAGTCACCAGTCCCAGTGAGGCACTATATAGGTGTATCTCTTATGGTATAAAACACCCCCAGTTGTGTTTCGTGACACACTTGTGCTGAATGATTCGCTCGCTAAAAGTCCTCGGTGTTAGTGTGTCAGAGAGATGATGTGCAGCATTGTTCATAATGGCACTCAGTTTTGTTTTAAATTGCTCCTTCGCTACGACCTAAGGCGCTCTATAATAAACAGGCAGACAAAGACAGATATACACACCCTATAGTCTGAACAAACACTCGAATAACTAAAAAAGTTGAAAATTTAAAAAGAAACAAAACATCTGACTTGGCAGTCCTGGTCCCACTAAGGTGCTATACAGGTATATTACTGTTGGTATAAAGGACCCCAACCCCACCGTTGTGTTTCTTCACAAAGTCCTGCTAAATAATTCATTGGCTGAAAGTCCTCAGTGTTGGTGTGCAGCACTGTTCATAATGGCACTCCGTTGTGTTTTCAGTAGCTCCTTCACTATGACCAAAGTGCTATACAGTAATCCCTCGCTATATCGCGCTTCGACTTTCGCGGCTTCACTCTATCGCGGATTTTATATGAAAGCATAACTAAATATATAACGCGGATTTTTCGCTGCTTCGCGGGTTCTGCGGACAATGTGTCTTTTTACTTCCTGTACATGCTTCCTCAGTTGGTTTGCCCAGTTGATTTCATACAAGGGACGCTATTGGCGGATGGCTGAGAAGCTAACCAATCAGAGCACGCAGTTAAGTTCTCCTGACTGAGAAGCTAACCAATCAGAGCATGCAGTTGAGTTCCTGCGTGCTGAATGCAGTTTTAACCAGGAAGTCTCGTCTCGCTCATTCAGCATCAACGTGTTTCGCTGTGTAAAGAGTTGTGCTCTTTAGTGTTTATCTTTGTGTATAGTCAAGCCCTTCATTATGGCTCCAAAACAATCTGCTACTGCTTCAGGGGCCGTGCCCAAGCGCAAGAAGAAGATGTTAATGATTGCAGAAAAGGTAAACGTTTTGGATTTGTTGAAGGCTACGATTCTTTTTATTTAAACAGTAGGAAAGGAATATAAGATCTACGGCCGCAGTGTCCTTTTAACCAGGGTGCAAAACGAGTTGTAAGTGGATGTAATAAGGCAGTAGTCTGGATGGAATCTGCTTTAGGGATTTGGATTGAAGAAGAACAACGGCAGTGCTACACAATCGCCTGAAGTGGCTCCTTTACAAGGGCTGTAACGCTCTCCTTTGTTGTGCAGTAAAATTAAACTCATTGTTATCGGACAAGTCATCGTGTCATTGTTGGTGAGTAACCATAATTAATTTTATTCTTACAGTGCTTAGTACTTGTACGTACATTTAGTGTCACTGTACACACATTTAGTGTATACTATTTTTCTTGCATTGTACGTATTTATTGCTGGTGGCCTGTCTATCGTAATGGCTGTAACATATGTGATATCAGATACACTCAATATCTTTAAAATAATATTTAGGTTTTACTGTATATAAACAGTGTGTTTATATACATAATTTCAATGAATCTTACTTAATATCTAAGAGAATACAAAGGGATTATGCTGTATAACTCTGCGGGGAATATTTATAAACAGTGTGGGAGAGTTTCTAAGGGCTTAAAATATATAAAAATAACCATACAAACATATGGTTTCTACTTCGCGGATTTTCACCTATCGCGGGGGGGTCTGGAACGCAACCCCCGCGATCGAGGAGGGATTACTGTATAATCCATAACTAAATAGATAAATAGAAAGACACACGCACTGTGGTCTGAACACACACCTGAATAACTAACAAAGTTGCAAATTTAAAAAGAAAGAAAACTTCTGACTTGGCAGTCCCCAGTCCCAGTGAGATGCTATACAAGTGTATCTCTTATGGTATTAAGTACCTCCCCCAACCCCCCCACAACGGCTGTGTTTCTTGACCCACTTCTCTGCTGAATAATTTGTTGGCTGAAAGTCCTCAGTGTTGCCATGTCACAGAGATGATGTGCAGCATTGTTCATATAGGCACTCAGTTTTTTTTAAACTATGACCCAAGGCGCTATATAATAGACAGACAGACAAAGACAGATCTACACAACCTATAGTCTGAACATGAGTTTTGCAGAATTGGCGTTCTAAGCTTACAGATGGCTTGGCATCTATTACAGAGCTGATCGTATGGTGATTGGGTACTTGGAGAAAGAAAAGTAAGGACAGGAATTGGAGGTTAGTACATTTGAAAGAAACAGTACTGCTGCAATAAATTATTTCCTCGAAGGTCACGCACGGCGCAGCAAGCATCTTGTAGGAGGCAGGAACAATCACTGGATGGAGCTACAGCTCGTCACTATCACTGCACCACCGTGTTCCCATGTTTAATAACATGCTTTAACTCCTATCATCATGAAAATGATATCAAGTATACATCTCAGTATTTTAGTTATTCAGAGAGCTGTAATATCATGACTGTAATGGATTCTGTGTCCTGTCGGAGGAAGAGAAAGTCCATTTAAGAAGCACGTAGTGATTCACACACATAGAGCACATAGAAGAACACACAGAATACAAAGTATTTAACATCCTAATTTAGTTACAATGGGATTTGAGAAACTAGAAAATTGAATGATTTAAAGATAAAGTTTATGATGTTCTACTTTAATGACAAAATAAACTATGTGATTAAAGTGGAAATTTCGAGATTAAAGTTGACATTTCAAGCTTTTTTTCCCCACTGTGTCCCTATTTTTTTTTCTTTTCACTGTACTCTAATAAGCTTCCATATGACTCTCAGATGGTGGGCTATGGCTCACCTTTTCACGGTGACTTTGATATCTGACAACTTCTTTTTTTATTTCGGGCACTGTGCGACTTTGTGAACTTGAGCTTTCGAGTTTCTCCGACACTCTGTCACTCGATCAGCTTCCTTTTGTTGTTTATCCCACTGTTTAAACCAACAAATAGTACGTTTTTCTTTGCCTCCAGTTGGTATTCACTGAAATTCTTTTATTTCCCCCCGTGCTTTTCCCAGAACGCTGAGCTTAAGGGCTATTTATATTGATTTGCATATTCAAAGTGGCGTAATTCTGGAAGGAGTTGTGGCGGGACAGCAGGCGCGTGCACATGTGTTACTTTTCACGCTGACCGGAATTTATGTAGCAGAAGATCGTGGAAGTTGGCGAACGCACAGATTTATGCATCTGGATTTTTTTGTGCATACGCACATTTCTGCTTTTGTCCATACGCCATGTTTTAGTGTGAATTCTACGCACGGCGTTATGCATGTGGCCCCTGGAGTTCAACATCTGTGCACTATATAATAAAACAGACAGACAGAAACAGATATACACACCCTATAGTCTGAACACACACCTAAATAACTAACAAGGTTGCAAATTTAAAAAGAGAAAACTAGGCAGCCCCAGTCCCAGAGAGGCATTTTGTGGGCATATGGCTGTTGGCCTACTTAGTGTTTCTTGACACACTTCTACTCAGTAATTTGTTGGCTGAAAGTCCTCAGTGTTGGTATGTTGCAGAGAGGATGTGCAGATTTGTTCATAATGGCACTCAGTTTTGTTTTCATTTTCTCCTTCACTACAACTTCCAGGGGGTCCAGAGTGTGTCCCATAACCGAGCCTGCCCTTTTAATCAAGCTTGTTGATTCTGTGGGCTTCTGTGTTATGGGACCAGTCCAACCTGTCAATGATGTGGACCCCCAAGTACTTATAGCAGTGCACCATCACTATATCCATTCCCCATGCGGTGAAAGTGAATAAACAGTTCTTTGGTTTTGCTGATGTTCAGTTGCAGACAATTCTCAAAGTTCTCCCCTGACTCCTCTCCTGCGTCTCATCCCCATTATCAATACACCCTAATAAGTGCGGAATCGTCTGAGAAATTTCTGCAAGTGACACAACCTGCAGGGCCGTCTCAGCAGTAGCATCATAGGACCTCAGGTAAAGTAGTGTGCCAGGGCCCCTTGTTTTGATAGCAAAACTGAAACATGCATAAGGCATCAGAAACATCGTGGGCCCCTGTATCCTGGGGTCCCTGGCCAGTGCCCATACATTAAGACAGCCCTGACCTGCTGTTATATGTAAAGTCTGAGGTGTACCAAGTGGAGACATGAGGTGACAGGCCTTGTGGTGCTCCAGTGTTACTCACACCATCCTTGAGCCTCACAAACTGGGGGTCTGCCCGACAGATAGTCCACCATAGACTCACCCACCTGCATATCTCTGAGTTTACCCCTTAACAGGAATGGCTAGATGGTACTGAAGACCAACCGTACTGGTACTGATGACAACCGTTACCTCTTTACAAGGTGCACAGAAATCATTTGTAGCCATAAATCTAGTATTTTCAGCCCCTCCATGTTGAAGGCATCCATTTTATATGCCAAATGCCATGAGCTCTGCTGCCTAAGTTACACTTCCAACTCCAGTCCAGCTGGTCCTGCGCTAAACACAACCGAGTCCACCTCAACCACATCCTCTCCCTTCTGTTCTTCCAAAAGGCTAACAGTCAGAAATTACCTTTTTTGTTGGAGGCTGACGGCAGCTCAACCTGAATGCAGGTGCCAGAGGTGAAAGAGCTAACAAACCAACTGTGCCACCAAATCTATCGTTGTGTTCTGACTTGCCAGAGCTCCTTGAATTCTTTCAGAAATTTTTTAGGAAACACAACAAGCATGGGGACATGAAGGCCTTCTATCGTCTCCTTAAAACTTCACCTAGGAAGCGTTTTAAGTATGTAAAAGCCCCTCGGCCCCCTTCTGTGTGTGTGTGTGTGTATCTGCTGTAACATTCTAAAAAGTCTGAGTTAGCCCGAGTCGCCATTTTCATGGCATACAACATCCCTCTGTTGTTTTCACCATCCTCCTCTTTATAAACGGGTCCGATCTCACTGTTTCTCCACTCCTGTTCATAGATCTTCTGCATTGGAGCTCACAGCACATCTTCTCCCTCTTCTGCTGGTATCTCATCCGGGCCATTTGACCTTTCATTTTTCATTCTTTTCAGTGCCTCCTTTACTTCCTCCCTCCTTATTCTTAGGCACTCGCTCTTCAATTAGGACTCCAACCCCAAATACCACCCTTGGCCTTTCTTCATTCAACAGCTTTTCAAAGTACCTCTTCTCTCTACTCCTTGATCCTATCATGCTCACTCAAGGCCACACCTTGGTCATCTTTCATCTGCTTCATACACAAAAATATCATACTAGGGGGGCAAGCCCCCTTGGCGCTCTTGGAGCCCAACCCCCAGCTGCGGCCAGTCACGTTGTGAAGAGGGGGGCTGAACGCACCCCAAGGAGTGCGTTTAACCCACTCTTAAATGATGAAACAATGGGAAACAAATAGCTTTTTTACCTCCTTTTTGCTCGATCAGCTGCTGGCTTGCTGCTGCCGTGTGATCTGCATCTCGTACGGCGCTTCGCACATTTAAATGCCTGTACAGCAGCTGTCCTTGTCATCTACTCTTTGTCTTTTATTTACAGCCCCAGGCGTGGTTAAATCTGTTGGCACAAAGTCTCGTCTTGCTGGACGTGAGTTCTTGATATTTTCTTAGTTTAGAATTTAAAAACGGAATAAGAATCTGAAGATCTAACAACATCACATTAAAGTTCGATAAATTCTGAAAAGAATGATACCAAACATATACATGCAGGTGTTGTGATGTGAGATTTTGCATATAAGTTCATAAATATTTTGTATGTCTTTATTTGTAACTTAGGCAAAGCAATGCAATATCAGTGTTACATTATTGATAATAACAGCAATGGTTTGATGGTTTAAGAGCCATCCCCCCCCCAAAACCAGGGCTGAGTGTCTCTGAATTTTACGACAGGATTTTGGGGATGTGCCTTAAACCAGTTTGGCCAGTGTTTCTCTGCTAAAGTCTTTCAACCCCCATAGGAAAGCCAGGCTGCCTAACTGCCAAGCTTTACCTTAACATATGGTCTTGGGGGGTGGCAGGTGTGAAGATGTTCTATTCCCTCATTGGTCTGAAATATGGCTGTTTGGAACTGGCTTGTATCAGAAGCCTTTAAGTACCATGCCGTCCTATTGGCTCTAAGGGTTGGACAGAACATCTATAAATGTGTTCACTCCCTTACTCTTTCTCTCTTACTAACATCTGATGAAGGAGCAACTCTCTCTTACCAAACTGATGCACTGAAAGGACAACACAATGAAGAGCACAGCTCGGCAGCCATATTGAGTCAGGCATGCGGCCTGTTCTGAAGAAAGCTGACCACAAATGACGCCTTAACTCGAGACATTTTAAGTAACTAACAGGTCTGTGTGCTGCCTGAACAACACATCACCATTTAATCAGGTTGTATGGTTGCCAATATTCAAATGTACTTTGCATATTGTTATCATTTATGAATATTATCAATAATACATTGTTTAAATTGTAACTTAACTCTTGCTTGTCTTTTACTACACCTAATTGCCTGAGGTTATAGATGTAGGAGGGAAGGTGGGGAGAAGTTATAAAGTACAGTACCTTATAAACAGTGGTGAGTCTGGGAGATTTGAGGCATTCTGACAAAGGCTACATATTAATAATACAAAAGGGGAAAGTAGAGCAATATAATACTCTACCAAGACAAAACAGTAGGTTTTAAAATAAGCCGATTTAAAGTGTGACATAAAAACATCACATAAAATCATTGTACTTTTAGGCTTAGGATTTTACTGTATGTATAGAGAGCAGATTCATGATCCATAACTATCCCTTAAGGAGGTGAACCCCTGGGGTCAGTCGATGAGGCCTGCGCAACTTCTGATGATATTTGCTGTAAACGTCTATTGCTCCTGCAAAAAAAATATGGTCCAAAAGATGGTCCTAAAAAGCTTGACATCTTGCTTAACAAGACATCGAGACGAGTTTAACGTTTCATTATATCTTGGGGTTTTTAATATATATATATATATATATATATATATATATATATATATAATGATAAATAGACTAGGAAAGGCACTATACAATGAAACACAGATATGAAAGGCACTATATAATGATAGATAGATAGATAGATAGATAGATAGATAGATAGATAGATAGATAGATAGATAGATAGATAGATACTGATATTTTATTTCTTGATATTTTCTTAGTTTAGAATTTAAAAATGGAATAAGAATGTGAAAATCTAACAACATCACATTAAAAAGACGCACTTTTTTAAAACACCAGGCCTCGGTGGCTTTCAAACCCCAAAACACATTATGGCAAAAATTGGTCCACCCCAAGGATTGGGTGCCCAGGCACAGACAGGGTAATATAGTTATGCAGTTAAGTGCTAAGAGGATTGCCGTGAATTATACATCGGGGAAACCAAACAACCACTGGCGAAGCGGATGGCACAACACAGAAGAGCTACCTCGTCAGGCCAGGACTCCGCAGTCTATTTACATCTACAGGATGGTGGTTACTCTTTCAGTGATGAAGATGTGCAAATCCTGGACAGGGAGGAACGCTGGTTTGAGTGAGGAGTCAAGGAGGCCATTTACGTGAAAAAGGAATGACCATCTCTGAACCGAGGAGGGGGCCTAAGGGTACATCTTTCACCATCTTACAATGCTGTGATGGCACTCTTTCCCCAACTCTCTGTGAATGGTACTCATGACCATTGATCAATGGGCAATTTGCATATCATTGATCACACGGCCCATTGTTAGTCAATGGTGCTAGGTCGGTCATTAGGCTAAGGTACTGTTTATAAGGTTGGAGAAACCTGCAGTCAATTGAGACTGAGGAAGTCACTTGGATGAGTGATGAAACGTATCGGAAAAAAAACTAATGTCCAGATGAACAGAATCAACTTTCTAGAATTTCCTTACCTGGATTATTAAGCATGCATCGAGACAGACAGACAGACAGACAGACAGACAGACAGACAGACAGACAGACAGATAGATAGATAGATAGATAGATAGATAGATAGATAGATAGATAGATAGATAGATAGATAGATAGATAGATAGATAGATAGATAGATAGATAGATAGATCTTTATTTGCCCCCTAGGTTATTATTTCTCAGATTCCTTATGTTGTTGTGTTCAGTCATTTTTAATATAACGCGGCTCTCTAGCACGGCTCTCAGATTCGCAGATGGATCGACAGCACTTGGTGTTATCACAGCTGCATTGCCACTACTTTTCGATTACTGCAGATGTTCCTGTTGTAGTTGTTGTCCAGTATGTCTATAACTACAACATGAGAGAAAATCACAAAAACAGGTAACTGCAGTAAAGAGGTACATGATAGGAAAACTTAAAAGGTGACTTTAGTGATCAGCAGCCCCAATTGCATACGATTCACCCAAAAGGAAGCCATCATTTTTATTGTGCCGTGTTATCACAGCATTTGAGGACGGACCCCTTTCCTGCCTAATTGCAGATCATCGATTCTGACAATTGAGTGTCTGCTTTTTAAACGAAATGTATTTGTATTTCTGAAAGACCGATTCCCTAAATATCTGAGAAGGGGTGAGCTGGAAGAGCGTTGCTCCAAAGCCATTTTTTGGAAATTGGCTGTGCCAGAAAACTGAGCAGATTGGCAGCACCTGCAGTCACGAGCGGCCCTGACATCATTAAGTCCTGAACACAGGTGGTGTGCGCCCAGCTCAGCACTAGCCATTCTGTTTGTGCTTTTCTGAGTGGCATATTGCTATTGAGTAATCAATATTTCTTCTTTAGATAAATAAACTGGTTTCTACTTTCACTCTCCAGCTGTTTGCTGCTCCATAATTAGTGCACATATTGACAGGTATCTCTGGTTCACAGAGTTGTTAACAAACGACTGATGCTAAATGTCTACATTCAGCAAATTACACAATCAAAAAATATACGTAATGGCGTATTGCTAAATAACCACGGTTCCTGTGGGCTTTTTCTTTATGAAGCATGCTCTCCTTTCATATCAGGTGACCTTACTAATAAATTTCCATGTTAAGGGTGTACAGCCACAGGACAACAGCAGTCTTACTGAAGGCAGACGTATCATAAACACGTCTGGAGACAACAGGGACTGAAATGTGCTTAAAAGTGGGCGGGAACAATTAGATGGCTCACTGAGTGTCACATTTCTAAACCAATCGAACACCTTATGAAGGCGGGACTCAAAGTAGGGGCAGTGATTTTTAACGCTGAAGATTGGAGGAGCTCTCCTGGTCCGAAAGACAGCAAGCTTCTGATTATGAGCAACAGTCAAAGTCTGAACAAACCCCATGAGACATAAAAATGTGTGTCACGTGTACAGAGAACACACTACATGTTTTAAACATTAACATCACTTGATGCAAGGGAAAAACCTTTCTGTAGCATCAGGTTATAAATTGGCATTGAATGGCATCAGTGGATGAATGGTAAATGTAAATACGTCGTTGCGGGTGCCGTGTGGGCTCCCTGTTGTTCAGCGTTACAACGACAGTGTCGGAGTCGATGTAGGCTTGAAAGAAATGGCAGCCACATTCATGAAAATATGACCTACAAATTACGCACTTGAAGTAAACCGTGTGTAATACTCTGTCTAAAGGACCAACATTAAGAGAGCGGATAATGAGAAACCACAGGAGATGCGGATTTCAGTACTAAAAACACCCGAACCAACAAATCTGCCTAGCAACACCAGTAGAGGCACCGATGAGGCTACACGATATCCACCTTCTGACTGCACGTCTACACAAATAACTAAAGAAATGTAACATTACTGGGAATATGATTGGGAATGCAACCACACTGAGAGGAAATAGCTGCAGTGTTTTAACATGTCGTACATCCACAGACCACAGTTGCTTATCTTAACTCTGTTTGCTGTTGTTATGTCATACAGTGATGCAACAGTCCAAATGACAGAAAGATGTCATAGCAGACAGAGGCACTACTGAGACGTCTGGAGCCCAGTAGCTGCGGTGGTCTACATGTGTGCATCTGTCCGTCTGTCTCCACTGTCTCAGTGCTCATTACAATGTGCAAATGAATTACTAAGCTTCAGTTACCTTGTGCTACTCAGCTCCTGAATGGATAATGCAATGGTAAGTAATGGCCGTCACCCCTGGGTGACCCAAAACCTCTACGAGAAAACGGGCAGGAGGAAGTTTAAATCAAATATCACTGATTCCCTTTAAAGAGGGAGCACTCCTATCACAGCACGCTGTAACTAGACACACACGGCATTATGTAACAAGATGCCCAGTTGAGGTCTTTTTATACACAAGTTAAAATTAGATTACTTGCATCATGCAAAGTTTATCATCATTGTTGGCAGCTTCCAGTTTCTGGCAACTGCAAAATAAACAATACTAAATTAGAAGTAAACACGGTCAGCAGAAATGCGCAGATCATTAGCACTAGAATTCCTGAAGCCTATGAAAAAACTTGTAAATCTGGCCCACCTTAAATCCCTTCGCACCCATCTATCAGCGTATTTTATTTTGTAAATGCGTCAATCAGCACAAGCAGCAAGCAGCCTGCTGTCCCATCCCTCCCACTGCTGGAGCTCAACTTGGGCAAAAGGTTCTCCCACTCAAGTGTTCTTTATCTGCGTGAGAGGTCCTTGAGCTGTACAGGGTAAACAATACAGTATATCATTATTTGGAACACATGCATTTCATATGTGTTCAGTGTCTACCACGATCTGTGTAAGTGTAGGATGACAGGAAATGCGTGAAACACAAGAAATTTGGAACAAATAGCTAAAATAGAAACTTTTTTTCATGTAACAGTACTAATGACAAAATTTTGACATGGAGTGAATAATTTGTGAAGACTGAAGTCTAAATATCAAATAAGCACTTTCACAAAAGGTACAAATATAACAAAACAAGTGCGCTTTTATTAATGCTGGAGTGACTTTGGGACAAATCTTAGTGGCCCAGAATTAACACTAGAATTACCAAAGCCTATGAAAAAACCCTTAAATCCGTCCCACCTTAAATCCCTTCGCACCTCTCCGTCAGCATCTTTTGTCTTGTAAATGTGCCAATCAAGTCAAGCTTAAAGCAGCCTGCTATACTATCAACCCCACCTCCGCAGAACAGACAGAAAGTTCTCTCAGTTCATGCCTCGATTATCTGGGAGTCAGGTAGCTAGAGATGTACAGGGAAATAATAGATCACCATTTACTTTCAGAAAACGTACAAAGATGATATAACAGCTTCCATGGCGCAACAGAACTAAATGCTGACTTGTAATCAAGAGTCCCCTGGTTCAATCCTGACTGCCTTGTATATTTGCCGTTTTGAGTAGTGAGCTGCTCTTATTGTTAATATTATACAATAAACACATACATTTGATTTGTGTCTGTAACAGCCACTTTTTTTTCACTTTTATTCCCTCAGTCACGATCACAATACATACTAAACCCCCCCTCAGAGATCTGACGCTGTTAGTTTTTATTTGAAACTGGGAATAACTGTAGATGAGTGGTGATTTGAGACAATCGAAATGGAAATTCTATGATCTGGATGGATAAAAGCTGACACACAAACGCTGGCGAATCTGCCTCATTCGTATCTCACTGTCACGATTTATTTTTATTAAATTTTATTGAGTGTTCCTGCTCACACTGAATTAGTATGCACCTTATGGTCCATGATGTCAAAGCCGCACTGACAAAAAACAGAGACATAGGCATAGAGAGAGTTGAGAGATATAACAGCATTGATCTTAGATGATGACGAGGGTTCTACATCAGAGAAAGAATGCACGTCACACTTTTGCCATCGGTGTACTTTGCACTTTTGAATTCTTTACAATGTTCTACTTTGTCATCTACTCTTTGTCCTTTATTTCCGTCCCAGGGCGTGGTTAAATGTCTTTCTCGCAGGACATATAATGCTGCTCGCGTTGTTTAGGCGGTGGCCGAACGCACGCTAAGGAGTTGCAGTTGGATCAGCTGCTGTCTTGCTGCTGCTGCTGCTGAGCTGCGTGTTCTGCTTGTCGCTCTGCGCGTCGATCATTTAAAAGCCTGTACAGCAGCTGTCCTTTTGTCTCACTGCCTTGTCTTGTGCGACGACAAAGTGTCTTCCAAGGAGATCACATCTTGTCTCCCTCCCAAGATGTTTTTTCTATAATAGAGAGATAGTAGGAATAAGAGCAGCTCACTTCTCACCCTATCACGGGTTCTTTCTCTGCAGTTATATTCTTGAATTAAAATGTATACTTGTTTTGTTATACTAGTACCTTTTGTGAAAATGTTTATTTGATATTTGGACTCCAGGATTCACACATTATATGCTTCATGTCTAAATTTTGACAATTATTACTAAAACATGAAAAACTTTTGTTTTAATGATGTGTTTACATAGATTGTTGTAACACACACGAAATGCATGTGTACCACATAACGATATAGTATTTACTCTATACAACTCTAAGCAACTGACAAGCAGGTAAACAGACTTGAGCTAAGAAAGCTTTGTGCGGCGTTGGGGGGATGTGATACAGTAGTAGGCTGCTTGCTGCTTATCGACACATTTACAAGACAAAAGACGCTGACAGAGAGGTGCGAAGGGAATTAAGGTGGGACGGATTTACGAGTTTTTACGTAGGCTTTGGTAACTCTAGTGTTAAACCCCAGAGAACATTTTGTGGAGAGACCTGGAGATGGCAGACTCCATCCAGGCTAATGGAGTATGAGAAGAATTGGCAGGAAGAATGGGAGAAACTGCCCAAATCCAAGCATGCAAAGCTTGTAGACACTAATCCAAAAAAGACTCTTCTGACACGTCTGTGCTTCTTTCCCACACTTGTCTCTGTCACAGTTTTGATGCACGACATATTAAGCCCACAAGCTAACAGTACCTAAGAGGAGTGAAAAACAAACATCTCTGGAGTACGTCTTTGAAAAAGGGAAAGACACACGGATGAGACAGAAGAAGACTTTAAGACTGGCAACAAAAAGAAAGCTGCAATTAAAAGAAAACACCGAAGAGTCCTACTTAAATTACGGGTTTACCACAACAGGTAATTTGCATCCTGCAAGCCCACTTTGTATAACGTGTGGCGACCGGCTGGACAAGAAGGCCATGAAGCCTTCAAAACTGCTTCGCCACATTGAGAACAAGCACCCTGTGTTAAAAGAAAAGCCACGTTATTGTGCTTTATTATGCATGCCTGATGGCTGGTTTGTGGAAAATTGTCTTACATGAAACTGGTTCGTGGTGCATAAAAAGGCTGGAGACCAATGAGGTGGCACGGTGGCACAGAGTGGTGTCACAGAACAGAACATTTCAATTTAAGTACATTTTTTTTCTCTTATTACTCATGGTTTAAATAACATTTATTTTTCATGGTGGCATGCTGGCACAGTAGTAGCACTGCTGGGTTGCAGTCAGGAGACCAGGGTTCCTCCCTGTGTGGAGTTTGCATGTTCTCCCCGTGTCTGCATGGCTCTCCTCCAGGTGCTCTGATTTTCTCCCACAGTCTAAAGATATGCAGGCTAGGTGGACGGGTGACGTTAAATTGGCCCTAGTGTGTGGTGTATGGTGGTGTATGGTGGTGTCTCAGTTCTACTCATCCCCATCTTTGTTATTTATTTTAGATTTCTTTTCCTGCTGTAATATCATCATTATGCTTAGCTACATATTATTACAATTTATTTATTTTTCTTTCATTATTGATAGCATTAAGGTAAGCATTTTTAATGTGTTACTTATTTTATTTTTGCACTTTAACCTTAGAATTAGAATTTAAGTTACTGTGCATTTTTAATTATGTTATATACCAGTAACAGCACACTGCACAATAAAGTGCAGTGAATCCACTTGACTTATAGTTTACATTCTTTTTCTGTACGTTTCGCATTCGTTTGCTCAGAGGTTGATGCGCTTGCTGCCTCCTGAGCAGCTCTTCTTTTTTCCACCCTAGCGGCCCTCTTGTTCTCTTCTTTCGTTGGCATCTTTTTGCGTTAAAACTGATTAAGTTAGTTTTTGTGTTGCAATTACTTAGTACGTTTTCCTTCATTTTTCACTTAAGCTAGCACTTAAGAGTTCAATCTGCCTCAAGAATGATTTAAGATATGAAGAGGCAGGGGAAGTGACGGCGAAGGTGGTAGGGATGAGAACGACCCATGTACGCATGTGCCTCACTGCTGACCGCCCCTTTGGCTGCTGCTGAGAGTTGATTCTACAATAAAATAAAATACAAATAAAAAGAGGAATAACTTTAGAGGTCATTCATCACCCCGAAAGCAGATATTAGACGTCACATAGTGTGTGTGTACCAAATTTCAGGTCAATTGGTTTAAGAGGTTTGCGAGCTACAGGTGATTTAAAATCCTGGACAGACAAACAGACAGCCACAGTAGTGTATTATATATAAAGACTAGGGGGCTTTCCCCCCTCTGCTCGCTTCGCTTGCCAACCCTCGTGCCTGCTCTACGCATTAGCCACTTTACGGTTCAGCCGCTCACGTATGGGGAAGCTGATGTACAATTTAAACAGATTGTTATTTTCACTGGAATTGTTACATAAGCATAATAGAACTATTTTACATTACAGCAAGTAATTAACCATATTAAAAAATAGTAAAACGTAATAAATTGAAAGTAAATTATGTTTCATGTTGCATTAGAGTTATTCGTGGCGTAACACGATTTTGCTCTGTTTGGATTTGAAATTAACACGCAAATACTTTTTAAACTTACACTCTTACTGTAAAACTTCAGTAAAAAAAAATTTTTGAATAAAATATTTGTCAATATCGCATTGACTTTTGATTCCGCATTTGGACTTGCATCGTGACAACGCAACGTATAACTGCCCGTGAGTTACAAGACTATAAGTTATTACAAGAACAAGAAAATACGAACACATAACTCCAGTTCTTAAATCCTTACACTGGCTCCCGGTTAAGTTTAGGGCAGAATTCAAAATCCTCCTTTTAACATATAGAGCCTTAAATGGCCGAGGTCCGGCTTACTTGTCTTAACTTATCATGAGTTAAAAACCAGAGTGCACATTAAGATCTCAAGATGCCAGTCTGGGTATGATTCCTAGAATTAACAAAATAACAGTAGGAGGTCGAGCTTTTAGTTACAGGGCCCCTAAACTTTGGACTGGTCTGCCTGCTACTATAAGAGATGGCCCTTCGGTCTCAGCTTTCAAATCCCAGCTGAAGACTCACGACTTCAGTTTAGCACACCCTGACTAGAGCTGCTGATTAACTGTACAGACTGCATCTCTGTTGTTAGTCATTAGCACTAAAACATAAGTAACATGATAGTTAGAATTTGTTACTAACCCTCACTTATTCTATTTCTCTTCTCGGTACTCAAATGTGGCACTTGGTGCCACGGCCCACCTGCCAAGTTGTTTTGCCTGCCTGAAGTAAAGTCATCCCTGATGGAGGATCATAGGATTCGTAGGAAAGAGAGGCCTTTCATCGGATTAGCGCTATTTCAGCTGTGGAATGGCCAAATGGGGGAGACACCTTGATGGATGAGGTCTCCAGGACTCTAAACAATTCCAAATCATATTATGTGATATCATCTACTGTTAAATTTTACTCCGTACTTCTAAAATTTTTATTTTTATACTGTATTGAGGATTTGCTCTGTTCTATGTATTGTATTGACCCTATTCTTTTTGACACCCACTGCACGCCCAACCTACCTGGAAAGGGGTCTCTCTTTAAACTGCCTTTCCCGAGGTTTCTTCTATTTTTTTTCCCTACAAGGGTTTTTTCTTGTCTTCTTAGAGAGTCAAGGCTGGGGGGCTGTCAAGCGGCAGGGCCTGTTAAAGCCCATTGTGACACTTATTGTGTGATTTTGGGCTATACAAAAAATAAATTGTATTGTATTGTATTGTGAGTGAATTTCGTTTCTTTCTCTCTAATAAATAAATTGACTTTTTCAAATGTTTGTCCCTGTGATTTGTTAATTGTCTTTGTGAAAGCTATTCTAATGGGAAATGGTTAACGTTGTAATACGAATGGCATATCAAGATCTCCTTTGGTGTCTCATGTTAAGATGTACTACATTACCTTTCTTGGACACATCCTTCTTTCAACAGTAATTCGTGCGGTGGAAGACCAGATGGTGTTAACGGTTGTAGATATTCTTCATGATATTGCAAGTTGATGTTTTCATCACCATCATTCGGGACTCCATGAGCAAAACAAAGTCAAACCAGTGGTACCCAAGGATTCTCAAGAGAGACACACATGAAGGAGTCCAGTCTTCGTCTCCGGTCACTGGATAGCGTCCATGTCTCACAAACAGGGAGCACCAGGACTCTAAAGACTTGGACCTTCGAACTTTTGCATAGATATCGGGAGCGCCACACAGACCTTTCCAGCGACCTCATGACCCCCCACGTTCTCCCAGTCCGTCTACTGAATTCACAGGAAGAGTCACCAGAGACATGAATGTCACTGCCGAGGTAAGTAAACCTCTCAATGACGAGGTCGACACTCTCTACGCAGACAGACACACTGCTGATGGCCGTGCCCAAGAGGCCATTAAAGGCCTGGATGTTGGTTTTTATCAGGACCACTCGCAAGCCCAGACATTCAGACTCCTCACTCAGTCTCTCGAGAGCCCCTCCATTGACTTAAGAAATAAAGTTGTCATTGTCTCCATGTCTTTGTAGATTTTTCTCAACAATATGGACTTTTGCTGTCACATTATGTGACACAGGGCATCATAGTGGCAGTAAGTTTGACATGTTCGGTCCTTCCTGTGTGGAGTTTGCATGTTCTCCCTGTGTGTGCTTTGGTTTCCTCCCACAGAGTAAAGACATGCAGGTTAGGTGAACTGGCAACGCTAAATTGGCCCAAGTGTGTGTGTGTGTGTGTATGTCTGTGGCGCCCAGTCCAGGGTTTGTTCCTGCCATGTGTCTTACGCTAACTGGGATAGGCTTCAGCACCCCTGGTCCTGATTAAGTGGGTTAGAAAATGACATGACAGAAAAAAAAAATGCTCTGTGTTAGGATAACCGACGTCCCTAAATTGGGCCGGTGTGACCCACAAGTGTTTCCTGCAATAGGCTGTCACCCTCTTGTGGTGGCCAGTGCTCACATAAGCTGTGGCTATAAAATGAAGATTCCTAAACCAGACAAGACAGACGGACAATACAAGCAGCACGTCATGCTAAACGTCCCCAATATTTTTCTAAACCGAATATGGCTTTGTTACATTAAAAAATATTACTTTTTTTATTTCATACAGTCTTTTCTCTCCTTGCAGAAAACAACTGAGCTTTGTTCATAAAAGGATGTACCACCTGGAATTCATTGACATAAAAAAAAAAAACGCCCTGTGAAAAGGGACAACCAACCAACACTGGTGAGTCTCAACATCGAGGCCTGACTTTAGAGAGCAGTCGAGTGAATCAAAAGCTCGAGTGTCAAAGGCGTGTTAAGGAAAAAAGAAAAAACGGAGAGAAAAAAAAAGAAAAAGACGACAGCAAATCAATATCTACACTGCAGGTCAGAAATTCAGTGATTTCTTGCTGGACCACTGGCACAAGTGATCCACGGCATAGAAGAAGAAGAAGAAGAAGAAAAAAAAAATAAAATAAAATAAAAAAGTCAGAACTTTTCCGACTCTGTTGAAAAGAAACAGAGCTTCCTACATGCCGGCACTGCCATGTCTTTGACGTAGTAGACATGAGATGCGAGCAGAACTAATCAGACGCTACGTGTCAAAGAGAGTCGTCACATTACAGCATTACTGCAAGAAGGAAACGGACTGCTGCTCTTAAATACTTACAAGGCTAATTCCAAAGAAAAAAGTCGCAGCGATGTGGAAAAATGCTAATAAAAAATAACATAAGAGGAGCGATTTGCAGATTTACTTGGACTTGGATTCAGCTTGTACTTCTCGACTTTTATTTTACTAGAGAAGAAAAGGGCAGAGCAGACCCTTCATGCTTAGAAGACTGAGACCCTATTAAGTGGGAAGTGACGTCCTTCACATCTCCTACGACTCTAGTGATGGCCAGTGTGGGGTGCTGGGCTGGTAACATCACTTCAGGAGAGGACCACCGAATCAATAAGGGCGGCTATTGGATGCACGTCGGACCCCCATGGAGGTCATAGCAAAGGAGAGAGCATTTAGTGCCATTATGAACAACGCTGCACATCCTCCCTCTGTGACACACCAACACTTAGTCAATGAGGACTGATGTTAGGTAGAATGCCTAGAGGGGGCTGGGTGGTCTCGTGGCCTCAGAACTCCTGCAGATTTTATTTTTTCTCCAGCCACCTAGAGTTTTTTTTTTTTTTTTCTGTCCTCCCTGGCCATCGGGCCTTACGTTTTATTCTATGTTAATTATCCACCCATCCATCCATCCATTATCCAACCCGCTATATCCTAACTACAGGGTCACGGGGATCTGCTCGAGCCAATCCCAGCCAACACAGGGCGCAAGGCAGGAAACAAACCCCGGGCAGGGTGCCAGCCCACTGCAGGGCACACAGACACACCAAGCACACACTAGGGACAATTTAGAATCGTCAATGCACCTAACCTGCGCGTCTTTGGACTGTGGGAGGAAACCCACCCAGACATGGGGAGAACATCCAAACTCCACGCAAGGAGGACCTGGGAAGTCAACCCAGGTCTCGAAACTGCGAGGCAGCAGCACTACCCACTGCATCACCGTGCTGCCCACTATGTTAATTAGTGTTCCCTAATTCTATTTTCTTATTTATTATCATCATGTAAAGCACTTTGAGTGACATCATTTGTATGAAAATGTGCTACAGAAATAAATATTGTTGTTGCTGTTGCTGAGGACTTTCAGACAATGAATTGTTCAGCAGAAGTGTGTCAAGAAATGCGACTGGGGGTCCTTCATACCAACAGGAATACACGCCTCACTGGGACTGGGATTCCCCCCAAGTCAGAATTTTCTTTCTGTTTAATTTTCTTCCTTTTCAGGCATTCTGGTGTGTGTTACATGGATACCTGCAAACTCCACACAGACTACTGAATAAGTGCAATTTGAGAATGTTGTGAAGCAATTAAAAATGGCGGCTCAGAGGTGAGCTCTAGCAGGCTGGGTCTGGTAGTATGCAGTGTCTTTATCGTACTTAACACCATCCCACCTACGCTTCAGAGGTCATCCACCTGAAGTTAAGCACGTTTGGGCCTGGCCAGCGCTTGGATGGGAGACCATCTAGGAAAAGCTTGGGTTGCTGCTGGAAGAGGTGTTGATTAGGCCAGCAGGGGGTGTGTCTGAATCCCAATGTCCCAAAATCTGTCTGTCCTTTTGGGTGAGATAAACCCGTCTGCAGCCTCACCCATAGTCATAAAAGATTCCTGGGCATAGGTTGTACCTTGATGTCCTGGCTAAATTGCCCATCACGGCCTAGCCATTCTGGCACCCTAATCATCTCCTTCATCACCTAATAGCTAATGTGTGGTCAGCATCCTGGTGCGACAAAGGCTGCTGTCTCATCATCCCACGTGGGTGCCGCATATAGGTGGTGATTAAAGTGGCACCCCACTGCCTATGTTAATGTGCCCTGAATAAATTAGAAGAGTGCCACATAAATATCATGAATTAATTTTTACATAAATTATGCATGTTAGAATGACCAACATCAAAGGCTGGTCACTTTCTGGCAACCAATAACCCTGAACTGGAAAATGCAAATTCAGAAAACTGATAGATGAACGAAGCCCTGTAAGATTGTAAACTGGCCTGCTGTGAGTGGGCGGTGGGTTGCATGCATGGGTTGGTAGATGTTTGTGTGATAGATTGGCACCTTATGCTCTTGCCTTGTGCCCACTGCAGCTGGAGGAGGCTCTGGACTCACCACAATCTTAAAAACGGTGTGCTAAGGCCATGTCACATTACACAACTTTTAAGTCACTGACTCCATTTACGTTATCTTAGCAAGCTGAAGGCAGTGGCGTCACATCCCTGTGATCACCAGTGGTGTAATTTGACATGTCCAGCGACTCCAGTAAAATACAAATAGCATGCTTACTAAATTTTATCATATAATGAAAACAATACTGTGTATATCTGTGTGTTGGGGTGTGTATGTGTGTGTGTTGTGTAGGCTGGCCTGGACACAGACAGGCGGACACCGATGGTTCAAACACCAACACACGTTTATTGTACATATTTACAAATTAAGTGACACACAGCCCCAAGCTCCCCCAAAGTCCAGGCCTCTACCAAAAACTCAAGCCCCCGAATCACCCGGACGAGCTCCAGGTGCCTCCAGATTAACCTCCGCTGGCACTCCCCAGTGCGGAAGTACCGGCCGCGCACCCGGAAGCAGTCCGGGTGTTCCTGGTCATCTCCCCCCCAGCACTTCCGTGTGTGGCGGAAGTGCTGAGGACCAGGGCTCTCCAGGCATCATGGCGCAGTGACAACGAGCCCCTATAGGGTTGAGCTTCCAAGCTCAGTTCCTGTGGACCCCAAAGCCACCAGGGCAGTCGCCCCCTGGTGGTCTGGAGGAGGCGTAATCCCTCCTCCGGTCCTTCCAGGCATCCCGGCTGGGTGCCACCCCCAGCCGCTTTCCACAGTGTGTATATACATAGTATTTATTTGAACTCCTCTGACCAACTTACATTGTGTTGACAAACACAAGTCAAACCAGTTGGCAACTCGCCCCCGATTTTGTCTCAAGTTGTAGAGGTGGGCTTGTGTGAATGACAGAGCTGAGAACCAATGAGCACTCACCCGGGAAGTACAATGCATATAAGGCAGCTACGGGGCATAAGGAATGAAGGTGTCTTGAACCTTGCAAACAGAAGAGTGTCTCATCTGCCTTATGTACTACTATGGAATGAAAACGAAAAATGGCAGAATTGTGGTTGAGCTCTCCTTATCTGAAAAGTATTCGTACAACACCGGCTCTATCAGGAAGCACATTATTGGCTATCAGAAAAAGGGGTGATACACTAGAAATGTGAAACTGTGGTGGAAAGTCGTAACAAAGTAGTCTAATTTGTCACCCGCTTTGATTTCTAGTCATATAATCGGCCAGCCTCAGGCGATGAAATCAGCAATGACAGTTATTAAGTTTGACATGCCCTCCGACCGATTAGAAGTCACGTAATGTGCCACCGACTTGAGTGTCCTTCTACTAGGAGTACATGGAGTGAAAAAAAAAACAAGATAAGGTGACCTGTGTAAAAGGGATGGTCGTGTAAGATGGCACTGGCTTATGTAGCCGTATAAAATAACTGAGAAGGATAAAAAAAAATTAATACGCTAACCTGGCTCAGCTAATCTAAACACCAAATAAGCCTCTGAGAATTACACGTCTTAAGATTAATGACTTGCCACTCTGCCACATTTAAGTGTCACTGTTCAATTTAGGAATCAATTCATTTTGATCAGGCTATATATTTTACACAATTAAATATTAAAAAAGGCAAACAACTTACCTCCTTGAGATTTGCATTAATTGATTTCAAATATGTGGCTAATATCTCTTTACACCTACAAAAAAAAAAAAAAAAAAAAACATCATGTAAATACATGATCAGTAAACTACAGTAAAATACAAAATTAGTGCATTACTAAAAACTAAGAAGCATATGAACACAAACATATTGTATGGGACAGTCCCATTTTTCCTCGATATGCCCCTCAGCTCCACAGTTTCTTCTTCTTCTTTCGACTGCTTCCGTTAGGGGTCGCCACAGCAGATCATCTTCTTCCATCTCTTTCTGTCCTCCTCATCTTGTTCTGTTACACCCATCACCTGCATGTTCTCTCCCACCACATCCATAAACCTTCTCTTAGTCCTTCCTCTTCTCCTCTTGCCTGTCAGCTCTATCCTTAGCATCCTTCTCCCAATATACCCCTCATCTCTCCTCTGCACATGTCCAAACCAACGCAATCTCACCTCTCTGACTTTGTCTCCCAACTGTCCAACTTGAGCTGACCCTCATTTCTAATCCTGTCCATCCTCGTCACACCCAATGCAAATCTTAGCATCTTTAACTCTGCCACCTCAAGTTCTGTCTCCTGCTTTCCGGTCAGTGCCACCGTCTCCAGCCCATATACCATAACTGGTCTCACTACCGTCCTGTAGACCTTCCCTTTCACTCTTGCTGATACCCGTCTGTCACAAATCATTCCTGACACTCTTCTCCACCCATTCCACCCTGCCTGCACTCTCTTCTTCACCTATCTTCCACAATCCCTGTTACTTTGTACTGTTGATCCCAAGTATTTAAACTCATCCACCTTCGCCAACTCTACTCCCTTCGTCCTCACCATTCCACTGACCCCCCTCTCATTCACACACATGTATTCCGTCTTTGTGGTCCTACTGACCTTCATACAATTACAAATCAAACAATTCAGACATTGTGATCAAAGTGCATATTGCATATACTTTCACTGAAGGACATCTGCTGACATTTCGGTCACACAACACTTTTTCTACAAGCCCCCCCCCCATTTCAGGGCACCATAATGTTTGGAACGTAGCAACGGCAGGTCTATCAAAGCCGTCATATTTAGCACCTTTAATATTTTAATATGGCTTTCTCATATCTTCATTTTAGTGTAAACCCTGATAGTCTGTTGTCACAAATGTGTGAGTAGGATGAAGCTGTATGAACCAAGTGAGGGTAATTCCATGCCAGGCCAGGGGGTGGCGGGGTGCACTAAACCTTCTTCTGTTATCTCTACTGACCAAACACGGGAAAACCTGCCTGATTCAACCTTGAAGACATCACTTCTGGTTCTGGTACCCAAAAGAACGTCACTTTCAGTTTTGATATGTCACTTCCGGTCCTGGCCTTTAAAGCCACCATGTTTTCAACAGTAGTTCAGTTCGGAACTCGACGAGTGCACACGAGTGCTCTTTTTCAAATACCCACTTGCAGCCGGGGCAACATATGGGTGGTTGCCCCAAACCTTCTTCTTGTGTTGAGGCTGAATATTTTCAAACTGTATATGCATTTAATTATCATTTTTAGCATATCTCCGCAATCCATTCCAGCACCTACTTTGTCTGCAGTTCTTTTACTGGTTTTCTGTGGTGGTGATCTGCGCCACCACCACCTGATCAGGGCACCATGCAGTCCCTACATTAATGGATTGTAGGCCAGAGGTCCACATGACCATCATCATCTAATCCTTCCACCTAAAGCCTAAAACCAATGAGGACTGATTGAGATCATTTATGTTAGGGGGGACAGGGTGGTCTCATGGCCTCTGAACCCCTGCAGATATTGTATGCTCCAACACACGGCGAGGGTAGAGAGAGTCAAACAGAGGCTGGCGCGTGAGTGAGAGAGGTGTATCAAGCGCAATTGTCAAGAGTTTTCCCTTAGCAAATCAAGCGGGATTGTCAGAGCTCCCCCTCAGTGAATCAAGTGAGACAGTCAGAGCTCCCCCTTAGTGAATCGAGCACAATCGTCAAGAGTTTCCCCTTAGCTAATTGTGCAGGATTGTCAGATTTGCCCCTTAGTGAAGCGAGCACAATCATCAAACGTTTCCCCTCAGCGAATCAAGTGCGATAGTCAGAGTTCCCCCTTAGTAAATCGAGCACAATCGTCAAGAGTTTCCCCTTAGCGAACTGTGCAGGATTGTCAGAGTTCCCCCTTAGTGAATCGAGCGGGATTGTCAGAGTTCTCCCTTAGTGAATCGAGCGGGATTGTCAGAGTTCTCCCTTAGTGAATCGGGCGGGAATGTCAGAGTTACCCCTTAGTGAATCGAGCGGGATTGTCAGAGTTCCCCCTTAGTGAATCGGGCGGGAATGTCAGAGTTACCCCTTCCTGAATCGAGCGGGACTGTCAAAGAGTTCCCAAGGGTGAACTGAAAGTTATCCCACTTTGGTGATTAAAACCCTATCCAGTAAGACTGTCAGAGAGATGGGGGTATCGATCACGATAGCAAGAAAGGCGACCCAGTGCATGATCCACTGGCGTTATAAACGACAGCGACTCATGACTCAATGGCAGCAGCCCAAAACCCAAAAGTGTGTCGTGACCCAGTAGTTGAGAAACACTGCTTTAGATGATCATGCGCCTCCTTCCCTGCTGTCTGCCATGTTAAATCTCACATGAAATATACAAAACATTTACTTTAATTAAGAGCTGACATTTAAATGCAGCAGATGCTTGTTTCACGCCTGGGATGTCTTCCTAGGCCCCGTGAGTAGTGGAAAATCAGGTAGAGTGAAACGCACCAGACAACCCCTTAAAGTGCCTCGAAGTACAGCAAACTTGGTTTTGCTTAAGAAATTGTATAGTTAAGGAAAACATCGAAGTTATAAATGGTGACATTCAAAACAATAATGCAATATTCTCCAACTCACTTAATCGAATTCTGGGTCGTGAGGGCCAGAGCCTAACCTGGCAGCCCTGGGCAGGGTGCCAGTCCATTGTAGGGCCCACTCACACAAAGACACCCACGCTCGGCCAATTTAGAATTGCCCATTAACCTAACAGACACATCTCTGGGGATGTGGGAGGAAAGCCGGCATACAGTAAGCAAAAATCCATAAACTGAAGCTGCAGCAGAGGCAGCAGCAGCCATATTCTAAGACCAAATATAGGATAGATGATCGGGTCTAAAGTTACGTTGTACACTTAACATTTTCAAGTTTTAAATTAGTTTGCTTGTAATGTAGATTTACTTTTTAAATGTTTACTCATTTATTGTAATAAAGGGGTGCAGACAGGGCAGCAAAACGGTCAAGAAAAATGATCCATGATGACCAAAGGGCCGCAGCAAGCACATATTGATCCACGCGAGCCATCGAGGACTTGCGGGTCAGTCTTCACAAGGAGTTCTCAGAGTTTAACAGGGGCACACAACACGGAGGCCGACCAAGAGATCCAGATGGCTGCGGAGAGAGAAGAGAATGCTGTTGGTCTCCTCGTGTAACCCAAACACAGGTCAGGGCTTGAGCAGTCGTAGTTAAGGGTGATGGAGGATGAAACCCCTCGCACAACCAGCCATTCCAGAGGACGTATCTGAGTACATCACGAGATGTGTAAACTAATTCAGCAGCCACAACTTGATTGTTTGGCAAACTTCCCTCAAACATTTGCTTAAAAATGAAAAAAAAATCCCTAATTAGTTCAAAATCAAATGACCATTAAGTGTAGCTGAATGGCAGCGCTGTGGTTAGTGAGCAGCTTCGCACAGCGTCCTGGGGCAAAACCACATGAAGTTTACAAGGTTTCCTCGAATCCATGTGGGTTTACCTCCAGGCTCTCCATTCTTCCTCAAACATCCCCAGAGTAGCATCAGGTAAACGGGTCCACGTGTACGTGTGGCTGTGGGCACGAGTGGACCGTGGTATGGACTGGCACACTGTTTTGTGCCTGGTACTGCAAAGCACAGACTCTGTCTGCTGAGATCCTGAATTGGATTAAGCAAGTCTGAGAATGGGATTGACTGTGTCAGTGACACGGATGTGAGCAACACTGGAGCACCACATGGAAACAGGCCCGTCTGCGCTTCTCTCATCACTCTGTGCCTCTCAGACGTTAAATATAACAGCAGGTCATTCACATAAAGAAATTCTCAGATGATTCTGCACTTTTGGGGTACAATGATAAGGGGGATGAGACAGAGGAGAGGAGTCAGGGGGAGAACTTTGAGAAATGTCTGCAATTCAACATGAGCAAAACCAAGGAACTGCTTATAGACTTTCACTGCACTGAAGAGCCTCCATGTCTGGTCACAAATCAGGGAGTGGACGTGGTGGTGGTCCACTCACACACAGAGGAACTACAGAAGAAAGGGCAGAGTGGGCTCTCTTTATCTCACAAGACTGCATTCTTGTAATGTGTGAAGTGACCTCCTTCACATCTTCTACAACTCCATGATGTCCAGCATGGTGGGCTGGGCTGGTAGCATCACTTCACTTCAACAGAGGACCACCGAATCAACAAAACTAATTTAAAGGGCAGACACAGTTATGAGACACACACCAGACTCCCTGGAGGTTATAGTAAAGGAGGGTACTAAAACAAAACTGAGTGCCATTATGAACAAACCCGCACATCCTCTTCGTGACACAACAATACTGAGGACTTTCAGCCAACGAATTACTGAGCAGAAGTGTGTCAAGGGAAACAACGGGGGACTCCTTTACACCAACAGCAATACACCTGGATAGCACCTATCTGGGACTGGAAATGCCAAGGCAGAAGCTATTCTTTCTTGTTAATTTTCTTGCTTTATTCAGCTATGTTTGTTCAGACCATAGTGTGTGTTATGTGTGTGTGTGTATTTTTCTGTTTTCACATCCATCTATCTATCTATTAAACAGCGCCTTCCAGATTCATTTATCTATCTATCATATAGCACCTTTCATATTCATATATCTGTTATATAGTGCCTTTCACATCCATCTATCTATCCATCATATAGTGCCTTTCACATCCATCCATTCCTCTATCTGTCTAAGGAGAATAAAACTCCCCAAGGGGAGGGGGGTGGGGCAATTTATAGAAAAAGACCGATCTAAATCTGTTAAGTAGTTCTTTCATGAAAAGCAGACAGATATATATATATATATATATATATATATATATATATATATATATATATATATATATATATAGAGAGAGAGAGAGAGAGAGAGAGAGAGAGAGAGAGAGAGATTTAAAAATAAACAAATAATAAATATAGATAGATAGATGTAAAAGGCACTATATAATAGATAGATAGATAGATAGATATAAAAGGCACTATATAATACAATATTTGTGAATTTCCTCTTGGGATTAACAAAGTATCTATCTATCTGTCTATAATAGGAAGATAGATAGATATAAAAGGCACTATATAATATATAGATAGATAGATAGATAGATAGATAGATAGATAGATAGATAGATA
>JANRMT010062835.1:7752231-7766235 GCA_026402145.1 Polypterus bichir lapradei | reverse complement strand
ATAGATAGATAGATAGATAGATAGATAGATAGATAGATAGATAGATAGATAGATAATGACACTGATCGAGACAGTGACGATCAAATGGATGACATGAGACTGTGGCACTAATGCAGAGGCATTTCTTCGTCACAAGATATCCGACTTGTCACGACTGTCAAGACAGAACTACATGGACATTCTGCCACCTACTGAGCATAAACAAGTCACCACCTACTAAATGTGTTGTGTGCAACAAACGTGGGCAGCATAAAGAAATGAATTACATTTACGGCACATGTGCTTCTGAGCCTGCACTCTGTAAGGTCGCCAAGTTTCTAGGACTCTCGTTCGAAGGGAGGCTTGTAGTTGTGTTGTCGGTGAAAATAAAGTAACTTCTTCTTTCGGCTGCTCCCGTTACGGGTAGCCACAGCGGATCATCTTCTTCCATATCCTTCTGTCTTCATCATCTTGTTCTGTTACACCCATCACCTGCATGTCCTCTCTCACCACATCCAGAAACCTTCTCTTAGGCCTTCCTCTTCTCCTTTTCCCTGTCAGCTCTATCCTTAGCATCCTTCTCCCAATATACCCATCATCTCTCCTCTGCACATGTCCAAACCAGCACAATCTCGCCTCTCTGACTTTGTCTCCCAACTGTCCAACTTCAGCTGACCCTCTAATGTCCTCATTTCTAATCCTGTTCATCCTCGTCACACCCAATGCAAATCTTAGCATCTTAACTCTGCCACCTCCAGCTCTGTCTCCTGCTTTCTGGTCAGTACCACCGTCTTAAGCTCATATAACACAGCTGGTATCGCTACCGTCCTGTAGACCTTCCCTTTCACTCTTGCTGATACCCATCTGTCACAAATTACTCCTGACACTCTTCTCCACCCATTCCACCCTGCCTGCACTCTCTTTTTCACTTCTCTTCCGCAATCCCCATTACTCTGTACTGTTGATCCCAAGTATTTAAACTCCTCCACCTTCACCAACTCTACTCCCTGCATCCTCACCATTCCACTGACCTCCCTCTCATTCACACACATGTATTCTGTTGTGGTGGTCCTACTGACGTTCATTCCTCTCCTCTCATATCTCCACCTCTCCAGGGTCTCCTCAATCTGCTCCCTACTCTCACTACAGATCACAATGTCATCAGCAAACATCACAGTCCACGGGGACTCCTGTCTAATCTCGCCTGTCAGCCTTTCCATCACCATTGCAAATAAGAAAGGACTCAGAGCCGATCCCTGATGTAATCCCACCTCCGTCACTCCTACCGCAGACCTCACCACGGTCACACTTTCCTCGTATATATCCTGTACAACACTTACTTACTTCTCTGCCACTCCTGACTTCCTCATACAATACCACAGCTCCTCTCTGGTCACCCTGTCTTATGCTTTCTCCAGGTCCACAAAGACACAATGCAACTCCTTCTGGCCTTCATCTAAACTTCTCCATCAACACCCTCAGACCAAACATCACATCTGCGGTGCTCTTTCTTGGCATGAAACCATCCTGCTGCTCACTAATCATCACCTCACTTCTTATCTGAGCTTCCACTACTCTTTCCAATAACTTCATGCTGTGGCTCATCAATTTTATTCCAGAAAATGACTAGCGAGGAAAAACAAGTATTGCATGTTACCAATTTTGTTTTCTGCACTGCCTTTTTATGGGTGATTTCACGGTTACTGTGTGATGGAAAGTGCATATTACCAGAAATTATGTTTTGTTATTAAGAATTCCATGCTTTCTGAGCAATCTCTAGTTAAAGATTACTGTTTTTGGTCACAGGAACTTAACCCCCCTAATTCCCACAGGTGCAACCTATTAACATTCACGTCTTTGACCTTTGCACTGTTTTCTAGCAACGTCACCCCGGCGAAAGTTGAGGGTTGACCATATTTTAATAAGGGACGTTGTTCATTTATGAAAAAGGTGAAATGACAGCCAATGGATGAGGCTCGTGTACAAGAGGAGGACAGGAAAATGAATTAAACTTCAGAACAAACGCAACTTTTTCCCTTCAAACATTAGAAAATGTTTTATGACCATAACAAAGCTAAAGCCGTCAGGTTAAAGCAGAGCGCTCGGATCTGTTTGTGTTCTGGGACTGCAAGACTGTCAATAAGTAAAAACCTACCGGGACACGTTGTGCATTTATCAGAAACGTTTACTGCACTTCTAAAGTGTCTTTATGTTGCATTTTAAAAGGACTAACAAAGAGGTGATGTGAGGCGGTGCTATGCATGGCAAGTGCCAAGCAGGATTATCTGGAATCCTGGCCAGGATGAATATGGAACCCTTACCTGGACTGGAGGAAAAAAGATAAAGAAGCAGTGGGGGCAAAAACTAAATTTGTGTATTTTCATTCCCCATCCGGTAGATGGCAGCATCCCAGGACTGCGGTAATCATGTGGAACCTGGCGAAGCATGATGGGAGTTGAAAGATCGTGAGTCAGCTCTGCAGGGTCCCATTGGAGCTTGCCAGTGGGGGTTGGGGGGTTGGCTGTGGTATGGGGAGTTCAAGAGGTGCATCCTTTGAGGTATGCCCTGGCATGAGAAGTACTCCTGGGTCCGACATATAAGGAGCCTGAGTCAGGAGGAAGGGAGGCAATACTCACAGGAGGGAGGTAGAGCAAGAGAGAAGAGATGGAAGAGGGAAAGGAAGAAGACTATCTGTCTATCTATCTATATATTGTGGCGGAGGGCTAGGGCCCTTACCCACCTGGGACGCTCCAACCATGAAAGGACCAGGGAAAAGAGGATTTTCAGGACAGTTTCTCCCCCGGACCGACAGAGGGCAGCCCCCGTGGCTTCCAGAACCATCAAAAAAATAAGGGCCAAACAAATGCAGTGCTGTCATTCCGGCCCAGATCATCACATGTGGTGGGTTATGCTTAATTTCTTCAAAGAAATGTGGATTTTTTTTTTCCCCAGAAAAACACGTTTCAATTGCGGGAGCTGCGATAAACCGCGCACTCGTCAGAGAACATAACCTTTTCCTTATCGGCATTTGTTGGAAATTGGTGCAGCATCAGATCACAAGCTTCCTGACATCTGTCCAAATCGGGCATCTGATAACTCGTTAACATGAAATGGGCACCAACATTTCATTTGCAAGTCCTGTTTGATGTGTTTTTGCATTGTTGATTCCGCTATTCCCAACTCAGCAGCACGTTTAGGAGTGGATTTCACTGGGGATCGTTGGACAGACTCTGCCACATCTGCACATGTTTCATGCCTTGTGGATGGTCTTCCACTTCGCGGCGCATCTCGGACGCTGCCCGTTGCAAAAGCCTTCTTCTCCCACTGCAACAAAGTCCTCTTTGTCGGCGATGCCTTCCCAAAACGCACAACAAAGTCATCCATGACATTTTTGATCGATATCCCAGTAACAGGCCGCTCGTGAACCCACACAGTGGCCACCAAACGCTCCTCGATCGTGAAAACACTTGTGTCACCCATCGCTTCGTCTTGGAACGACCGCCACGTTGTAGCGGTTTCTTCAGCGGCAGCAGGTGGCAGCACAAGACAGGATGTCGGAAATACACCTCGAAATACCAGGAAGACTTGGGCTGATGTCCACAGGAACCAAATTGTCATGGTTATTCCTGTAAATAATCCTAAAGATAGGGGTATACGGACTTTGTGCGCACCCTGTACTCTCTATATATAAAATCCGAAGCCTAAAAGTGCAAAGATTTTATTTGACGTTTTCATGTCACGTTTTTTTTTGTCACACTTGAAATCTGGCTACGTACGAGATAGGGACTGTAGGTTTGTTCTCAAGTTGAATTTGTGTGTAAGTCGGAACAGGTACATAAATTTAATAAATGCTATTGCTGACCGACTGTAACCAAGTGCTCTGCCCATGAATGATGGGAGTTTCACTTCTCTCTGACCTTTTTGTTATTTCTACTTTATTTTCCATGGTGATGGTTTTTCTCGTCTTTACTGTATCACCAGCACTTGCATCAGATTTGTGTTTCAGAGACATTGTTGAAGGGTGAAGACAAAAGGTTAAGATGAGCTCTTCTGCATAGCACTGCACACAGCAGGAAGGCACCCGTCGTCAACACGTCTGATGTACTGACGAGAGACAACTTCCTGCTATGTGTGTAACAGTTCAAGCAGGCTTGCTATTGAGAATGAATGGGGGCGGCGAGGGGCAGTTCACCACCCGCCCACCACACAGTCACCTCCACTTGCATACAGTATGCTGCCTGCAGCATCTGCCCACCGAGAGCGAACAGGATGCGGCCAAAGGCGAGCAGTGAATCACCCACCACCACCGCCCCCATTCAACAGGCAGGCACACTACAATGCTGCCCCCCGACACCCCATTCACCCTCAATGACCTCCATTCAGCCACAACTGGTCACTGCTTGCAGTATCACCAGTGAAATGCCTCCCTCCGCCCCATCCAGCCTCTGTCCAGTCAGGAGCAGTGGCTGCAGTGGCATGGTGGGCGGGCAGCAAACCGCCCCATGAAGCCTCCATTTTGCGCACGAGCAGTAGCTGCGGCCCCGGTGACTATGGACCCCGGGTCACCACGTGTCGCGCATCCAGCCGCCCACTGAGAATAACCGACCCATTCATCAACTGGAGCCGCCCGAGTGACAATAATAATTCTTTATTTATTTGTCACACACATGGTTATAGCGGACACCACGCAGTGAAATGCATCTTTTCGCATACCCCTTGGGGTCAGAGCTCAGGATCAGCCATTGTACAGCGACCCTGGAGCAATTGAAGGCTCAAGGGCCCAGCACAGTAGCATCTCTTTTTGGCAGTGACGGGGATTCGAACCAGCAACCTTCGGGATGCCAGCGGAGATCCTTAGCCTCAGAGCCACCACTGCGCGAGCAGCAAAATCACCCCCACAGCCACCGCTTGCAGCGTCCCCAGGCCGAAGATGACGGAGCGCCAGTTACTGAGGAGCCTGCGTCACGTCCCCCAGACAGATGAAGGAGCAGCTGCGGCCCCCGCTCGTAAATCGGATGTCCGTAACTCGGGGACTTACCCTGTACTCCATTACCTGCTGGCTTTTCACTCCGCATTTAACATAACAATTGAATATTTTCTACGAGCGGTTTTAAAAAATGCATGATAACTAAAGATTAATTTCAGGGAGTTTTTACCACGACAACTGAGAGGCTTTTGTTTTTTTAAGAGACTCTCCTTACATTCTTTGGGCTAACACAGTAGGGGATGAAGCACTTCCTACAATGAGTGTGTGCTCATGTCAAAGATAGCTGCCGCTTCAAGCTTTTCATTATTTTTTTATTTTATTTTTTTTAACTTTTTCTTATTATCCTGGGCTAAGAAAAGCTCAGCACATATATAGAAAGAATTGATCTTTTGTCTGTTTCATGTGATCTCCCACGGGCCCCGGTGCTCACTTGGCTGCCGTGCAGAGGGCGCTCTCTGCATCGTGGATGTTCTCCTCCAGCCGACGTATGTCCTGATCCCGCTGGGACAGCTGTTTTCTGAGCTGACGCACGGACTGATCTTTCCTCCGCAGCTCCATCTTTGCCTCGGAGAGACTCTGAAAGCAAAACACAAAGCTTGTCAGCCCCTAAATCGTAACCTCTCTCTGTGTGCTATTGGCAGTTCAACTACAAAGCAGCAAAGACAATGATGGCAAAACCGGTCCTTGAGCTATCAAGCGTTACACCATTGGGCTCTGTTCTTGATCAAAGCGGACCTCGACAAATTAAAAATAATTTAAGATTTCCTGGTAGAAACTCTTGCACGTCAACAGCTTTATCAGCATCTAATTTTATTAGGAAGAAGAAAAACAAGAAGAAGAAGAAAAGAAAAGTGGCTTGGCGTCACTTGGCCTGACACTACATGACATATTCCAGGCACCTTTACTGAACCTACAGTTATTGGTATCGTTTTTATTTATCTTTTTTGTTTTTACACACAACAAGAGCAGTCATTTCACTAGAGAACACTTGTTAAGGAATTAATAATTGATAAAAGAAAAAAGAGGACATCTCTTCTCAGCAGTTTAGTGCTGTATGAATTATGAACTGCGTGTTTACAGAGTGACAACACTTTCAATTTGTCATACTAAGTTGATATCAAATGACAGATGTCACTGAAGTGTGCAAAACAGCAAGAGAGGAGGAGGAGGAGGAGGAGGTTAGGAGCGGGCGCTGATACAGTGCATTACCGCACTCACCAAATGACAAACCAACTCTGGATCCCAGATTGGGACCCGAGTGCAGCCATGCGACGGGCGACACCTCAGCACCACACAACTTCAGATGGAATGGAACCAGTGGGAGGGTTTTTTAATGGTGGCCGGAGTGCCAATTCTGCCACCAATCCTCAGATTGTTTCCCTGCAGGTTGTCGGGCCTACATGCAGAGCTGGATGCAGATTAACGTCACACCCAGGACAGCTCTGCACTCTACTTCAGGGCCCTTTTTCAGGCAAGATGCAATTAACATGGCAATCAATTACATCTTTGCTTGAAGAAGGGGCCCAATTTGCCTCGATAGCTTGCATATTGTAATCTTTACAGTTAGCCAATAAAAGGTGTCATTATGCTTTACTTCTCACTACATTAATAAAATATTGTTAAACAAACACTTCCAGAAAATGAAAGTAGTCCACTAACAGAAAGTCCATTTGCGCGCCTGAATTGAAGGCAGGGCTCCTAACCAATAAATAAAGGAGAGAGGTGGGTCTTCAATTCAAAATGTGCGATCCCGTGCAACCTGACTATGCATGGCGGCAGTAGTTTTTAATAATGGAATCACGAGATAGAACAAAGTTGGGGAAAATAAGCTAAAGTTGTAACCAGGTGAGCAAGAATCTGGTGAACTAAGCCTAGAATGTAAGACAAACAATCGTAGTGGAAGATGGGAGTTTGTCGAAATACAGAATAATGCACGTAACTAAAAAATGAAAAAGCAATCAAATGGCCAATCAGCATCAAAAGTTGGGGCAAAGGGGGCGTCAACAGTTGGGGAAAGAGGCGGTCCAATCAGGAGTGTGTTGTACTTGGAAAGAAGGTGAACGAGGAGCTGATAAGGTAGGGGATCTGCCGTCTCATTGAATATCGAAACCGAAGAGCCTATGGTGTCCGACACTAGACAACAGCAAACAATATTACAAAGTCCAGGAAAAAATCTTTCCAGTCATAAGTTTAAAACATACAAACTGCATACAGTCAGTCAGTCATTTTCCAATCTGCTATATCCTAACACAGGGTCACAGGGCTCTGCATTTCTTGCTAAAATATGGTTAAATAGAAACCTCTGGAAATGAAAGTAGTTCACAAACAGGAAGTCCGTTCACACGGGATTGTGCTTTTGAATTGAAGGCAGGACTCTTGACCAATAAATAAAGGGAAAAGACGGGTCTTCAATTTAAAATGTGTGATCTCGTGTATCCTGGCTATGCATGGCAGTTTTTAATAATGGAATCGGGACACAAACTCGAAGTTCACGAAAATAAGCTGACGTCGTAAATGGGTAAGCAAGAAACAGGTAAACTAAGCCTAGAAAGTTAAGACAAACAATCGTATTGGAAGAGGGGAGTATGCCAAAAAGTAGGATAACGCATGCAACTGGGCCAAAATGAGAGGCAAACTTCGTAGTCAGCAACAGAAAAGACATCAGAACCCAAAAGTCTATGGTGACCAACACTGGACAGGATCAAACCTGTGCATGAAAACAATCTCATGTTACACGTGTCACCTAATGCACATGTCAAGGCATCCATGGAAAAAAGGGAAAAAAAAAAAAACAACCTCATGTAACTAGTGTCAAATAGTCCACAGTTCTATACAGTCGTCAGGTGAAAATGTGTAAAACTGATGCATTTTTTTAATAAATGACGTTATAGAGTTACTTCCTGAATTAGAAGCGAGTATGTATAGTGGGCATTGAAAAGAACCCCCCCTTCAAAATATTTCCCTTTTTTTTTTTTTGCTTTACAGCCTTAAATGAAAACACACAAACCAATATTTCTTCCAGCTTTACTTACTCAATGCAATCTCTAACATCCAAGTGAAAGATATCACAGCTACAGTTCAGAAAAAATTGAAAAAATAAAAAACAAGAAATCCTGAGATAAATAAAGGACCCCCCCAAAACTCACTCATCATTCCCATAGCGGTTACTGGCTTCATCCCACCTGTGATCAGTTATAATGAGTGTGATCAGTGAAGCTGTTCCTGGTCCATTCATTCCCTCCCTTGGTAGAGCAACTGACAGCAAACAACTGACTGTGCATGGCAGGCCACTTTCAGAAGATCTCAGGGACAGAGTTGTGGACGGACATAAGGCAGGAGATGGAGACAAAAAAAATCTCAAAGGCTTTATCAATCCCAAGGAGCTCAGTAAAGTCCATCATAAAGAAGTGTTTGGTACGACTAGGACCCTCCCTGGATCCTCCAAACTGGCTGGAAGAGCAAGGAAGAAACTGGGAAGAGAGGCTACCAAGAGGCCAATGGCCATTCTAAAGGAGTTACAGGATTTGTGGTCATTAATGGTGTGCCTGTGACAACAATTTGACAAGCGCTCCACCATTGTGGCTTGTTCAGGAGGGTCGCACTTCTCAAGAAAGGCCACATTAAGGCTCGTTAGAGATTTGCCAGAATGCACCTTGAAGATTCTGATGCCAAGTGGAAAAAGGTCTTATGGTCAGATGAGAGCAAAATCAAACTATTTGGCCTCAATACCAAACGGCACACCAATGCAGCTCACCATCCACAACACACCATACCTACAGTAAAACATGGAGGAAAGCATCCTGTAGTGGGGGGGCCTGGGGGCTCTCGTTAGTGTAGAAGGAAAAATGGACGGGGCAAAATCCCATCACATTCTTGAGGAAAACCTGCTACCCTCTGGCAGAAAGTTGAAGATGGGCAGAATGTTCACCTTTCAACACGACAATAACCCGAAGCACACAGCAAAATGGACCACACGGTGGCTGAAGGAGAAAAATGTGAATGTCCTGGTGTGGCCAATCAGAGCCCAGACCTAAATCACACTGAAAATCTGTGGAAAGATCTGAAGTTAGCAGACCACCAATGCTCACCAGCCAATGTGACCGAACTTGAACAGTTAAACTGTAAAGAAGAGTGGGGGGCAAATATCACTCAATCTGGGTGTGCAAAGCTGATAGAGAAGAAACTCAACAGACTCAAGGCTGTCATTAAAGTAAGAAAATATTGACATCGGGGGGAGATCCTTTATCTAGGTCTTGTTTTTGATTTTTTAGAATTTTTCTGAACTGTAGCTGTGATGTCTTTCACTTGGATGTTAGATGTTACATTGAGTAAGTAAAGCTGGGAAGAAATATTTTTTTTATGTGTGTGTTAATTTAAGGCTGTAAAGCAAAAAAAAAGGAAATATTTCAAAGGGCGGGGGGATTCTTTTCTATACCCACTGTAATCAGTAAACCCAAAGACTCATGAAAACTCAAAATTAAATGCAATCCAATGTGTTAACTACTTTGAAATGCAATACATATGCAAGTGGGCTATTTAATTTTGGTTACGGTTTAATTGTGTCATCTCTCTATTATAAAAAAAAAATCTTGGTGGAAGGGAGATGTACAACATCAATGTACAAACCTCCAAATGGTACATAGATCTTATCTCTCTATTATAAAAAAAAATCCTGCGACGAGACTTTTTTTCCGGAGACGAGACGTGATCTTCTCGGAAGACACTTAAAAGACCCTTGAGATAAAAGAGATTGGCCACGGAGTTTATCAGGGCACCTTAAACATGAGACTTGGTGCCAAGAGATTGCAATTTGACGTCCCGCGAGAGCCACTTTGACATCTCGCGAGATAAGGCAGTGATACGACATTTAAAACAAGTTCACGGACGTCTAACCTAGCAGTTGTTGGAATGCTTTTGGCAGGCAGACATCATGTGCTCCCAGCTCTTAAAACATCGACAAGCGATAAGCAGAATACGCCAGCAGCAGCAGGAAGCCAGCTGATGATCCAACCGATTCTCCTTAGCATGCGTTCAGGCCCCCACCCCCACCCCATTCACAACGGGAGCGGTAGAGACGCAAAGTGGCAAACGGACAGCTGCTGTACAGGCTTTTAAATGATCGACGCACAGCGCGACAAGCAAACGATGCAGCGAGCCAGCAGCAATAAGACATAAGATGATCCGACGGCATCTTCTTAGCATGCGTTCAGCCGCCCCACAACATGAGCAGCGTTATAGTCCTGCGAGAAAGAGATGTAACCATGTTCAGGGCCGGAAATAAAGGACAAGAATTGTTTTTACAAAAATTTTTAAGTAAAAGTGAAAATAATGCAAATGTATGTAACAATTCCCATGAAAATAAACTCTTTAAATTTGATATCTGCTAAACCAAACCCAGGGATGGGTGAGCGCAGCCCCCTAGTAATTAAAAAAAAATCAATGAAATAATTGATTGGTTTTTCACTATGGCACACAATTTTCTCATCAGTTTAAAATGCAATACAAAAGTGTTTTACATATTAATTTGTGTCTATACATCATGTGTCATAACTAAAAGAAAAATGGACATTTTGCCTAGCAGGAGATCAAGTGTATTGCATTACAATTCGAGACCACACTTTATCAAAAAGCCAAAACTGAAAGTGATCAAATGACCAATCAGCCTCAAAAGGCGGGGCAAAGGGGCATCAACAGTTGGGGAAAGAGGCGGTCCGATCACAAGTGTGTTGTACTCAGAAAGACGGTGACCAGGGAGTTGATAAGACAGGGGAATCGCCATCTCATTGAATACCTGGAAACAGCTGATTTAATATTTTATTCTCTTGCGTGTCGAAAGAACAGAAAAACTATCAAATATTTGGAAATCACAGAGGGCCTGAATAAAAAGCTATGAAGAAAACAAGCCTGGTGAAGGTAACAAATGTTTCACTATATTCAGTGGGCCAACAGCCCACACTTCGAAAATTCAGCAACACTGATTAATTCAATTCAATGTGTATAAAAAGGAAACAACTTAACTGTTCCACAGTCCATAGCGACTAAACTTATGCTTGTATCAGAATACAGAAACGTTTAGAAGAAGACCGCCTCTCTCCCCAACTGCTGACGCTCCCAGTGTCCCATCTTTTGATGCCGATTGGCAAATGTGATTACTTTTAGTTTAGGCACGAGTAAAGCATAGTCTCGAATTGAAATGCAACACACAGGGAGAAGCCGCTAAATGATACGTTTGTTTTTTTTTCAGTTACCATATGCGAATCATAAACATAAATTACAGTGCAACGCAAATTCAAAAAAATGTGTACCATAGTAAAAAACCAATTGATTATTTTGTTGATATGTTTTTAAATGTGACACAATAAAACCGTGCGGACATTAAACAGTCCACCTGCATACTGCATGAACTGCATTTCAGACAGGAGGAGAAGGAGGAGAGAATCAAGACAAAACTGAGTGCCATTATGAACAACGCAGCACATCCTCTCTGTGACACAACAACACTGAGGACTTTCAGCCAGCGAATCATTCAGCAGATGAATGTCAAGAAACACAACGGGGGGCTCCTTTATACCAACAGCAAGACATCGCTACAGGGCCTCACTGGGACTGGGGCTGACAACGCTGAAGTTTTCATTCTGGTGTGCATTTGAGAGGAATTAGTAGTTTATCATAATATATTTGTTTATTAATGGAGTTTCTGTAAAAAGCCATAACTTGTTTTTGGGAACACATAAAGTGCTATCTACCTACATATTATATACTGCCTGTCATATCAATCTCTTTATCTATGCATTATATAGCGCCTGTCAAATCTCTCTCTCTCTCTTTATGTATTATATAGCGCCTGTCATATCTACCTCTCTCTTTATGTATTATATAGCGCCTGTCATATCTATCTCTTTATCTATGTATTATATAGTGCCTGTTATATCTACCTCTCTCTTTATGTATTATATAGCGCCTGTCAAATCTCTCTCTCTCTTTTTTTTATATAGCGCCTGCCATATCTACCTCTCTCTTTATGTATTATATAGCGCCTGTCATATCTATCTCTTTATCTATGTATTATATAGTGCCAGTTATATCTCTCTTTTTATGTATTATATAGTGCCTGTTATCTCTCGCTCTTTATGTATTACTAGCAAAATATCCGCGCTTTGCAGTCGGAGAAGTCGTATATTAAAGAAGTTATGAAAAAGAAAAGGAAACATTTTAAAAATAACGTAACATGATTGTCAAAGTAATTGTTTTGTCACTGTTATGAGTGTTGTTGTCATCAAGGATTTGATTATCATTATTTCTTTCAATCAGGTTCATATTTGGAGGATGTGTTGTGTTCAAGTTACATTCCGTGTTTGCCAACCGTTGTAAAGATAACAGGTTTCATTCATCGAAGTGTTCACTACCCAAATCGCTATCCGAGTATTTAGCGACAGCGTCTCTATTAAGTTGTGGATTTGCCTGCGAGTATTTAGCGACAGTGTGTCTATTAACTTGTGGATTTTTCTGCGAGTATTTGGCGGCAGCTTCACAAAGTTGTTTTCGAATAGCTGAATCAGAAAATGTACCGCGACGTCTGACACACCTCCTTTTTAGTGTTTTCTCACAGCTTGGATTGCTGCTATCATAATTGGTTTGAGTACACATCTACATTATATATACATACACACACACACACAAATATATATATATATATATGTGTGTGTGGGTATGTATGTGTGTATATATAATGTAGATAGGTGTGTATATACACACACAAAGGTATATATGTGTATATATATGTATGTGCCTATATGTGTGTGTGTATATATAATGTGTGTATATATAGCTGATTACCCATTGGCTTTGGTCACTGAGTGCAAGGGAAAAAAAATAAAATGTAGTCTATAAGTTATTAAACAGTAAAACATTAACGTTTTAAGAAGTAACATTGAGCACTACTGGAGTGGTTTCAGGTAAACTACATTTTAAAGACGGTGTAACACAACAGGTAAGTAGTACTAACAGCAGCTAAAATGTATATGGATCATCTCTCGTTAGTAGATCCCTTTTGAAAGGCGCTACACGACAGCTGTGGTATAGAAATTACATTTTGTATGTGAACGTCCAAATTTCTGCCTCTGGTAATGTGCCTTAACGGTATTACCAGTAATTAAAGAAAAATTGTTTTGTGTCCTCTGCAGTGTTAAGAGAGAAAGGCTTTGGTTTGGGATGAAAGCAAAAAAGGTGTAGAGAAATGAAAACTTGCCTTTTTGTTTTATATAGTGTAGAGAGAGGTCTTCGCTGACGATATGAGCGCCTTTTGGGGACCGTTGCGGTGGGTCTCGTGTAGACTGGAGAAATGTCCCTGCCATTAACCGGCCGGGATGACACTGTCGGTCCTCCACTCCTGTGCGTGTCTTCCGCGACCTCATAATAGTATACGTGCAAAAGAAAGTGCGAAGCGCCTTAATATTAGTTTGCCGCGGTCTAAAAAAGGGATCCCGTGTTTGCAGTTGTCTAGGCTATAGCTCAGGGAAAGGAGGAAAAAATGAAAAGTGTTTACTTTACCTTATATGGGCAGGCACTCAATTACGTGGTAGGCGTGATGACGTGAGACGCAACTCCGCCTCCTACGGCCATCGAGCTGAAGTCTATTACAGTATATAGACGAAAAAATAAGTTCCAGTTATGACCATTACGCGTAGAATTTCGAAAATGAAACCTGCCCAACTTTTGTGAGTAAGCTGTAAGGAATGAGCCTGCCAAATTTCAGCCTTCTACCTACACGGGAAGTTGGAGAATTAGTGATGAGTCAGTGAGTCAGTCAGTGAGGGCTTTGCCTTTTATTAGTATAGATATAGTGCCTGTAATATCTATCTCTTTATGTATTATATAATGCCTGTCATATATATCTCTTTATCTATGTATTATAATATGCCTGTCAAATCTATCTCTCTCTTTATGTATAATATAGTGCCTGTGACATCTCTCTCTTTAAGTATTATATAGCGCCTGTCATATCTATCTCTTTATCTAAGTATTATATAACGCCTGTC